>JADNYV010000082.1:0-148843 GCA_015501055.1 Mucidula mucida
CTGTAGACTTTGTCAAATACCACTAACATATGGAGACCGTGTTACAGTAGTCTTCCCCGCGTGTGACACGGTCTTCTTCGATGTCATACTGAGTTGGCATCCGTTCCGCAAGGATTCCGTCAACGCGATATTGGCAAAATCACACCAGAGCGCGGTTCAAGCTTCCCACAACCATTAGCATAACTCGTGTATCTATCAAGACAATCAGCACTGGGACGCATTCTACCATTCAACAGCTATAAGCGAGATGTCAATGAAGCATCCAGAGCGGACGTGTCGCCTATATGTCAGCGCAGAGCGCAGTCCGTGGAGATCGTCATTTTATTCTCTCCAGAGTCCAGACAGGTAAGGAGCGTGTTACTCTTCGCATCTCTACGAGTTGAATGGCGGACATGTATCGCTTACGCTAGGATGGTTGAATTCATAAGACGTACTAGGAGAAAGGTTTCCTTCCACTCCGTCATCGTGAGGTAAGGGCAGCATGCAGAAATGAAAGCAATCAAGGACAGTCCAGTATGCGGGGTCTTAGTTTCTTTTTCATGCATTTGCGTCTGGTTCGTGCTGTTCTGCTCTGCGATGTTATTCCCCTCTTCTGGCCACCGCCAATGCTCTTGCTCGCTCAGCTCTTACTGGCGCATAAACCTTCGGCTCTATCCATGCGTCGGATGGTCACATTTTCCCCTCGCTGATTTGCTCAGTAGTCCAAGAGGAATATTCTTCCATAAGAAAGTAAACATGTCTGATTCGAAAGTCTCGGAACTCTGTCAGGTTTCTCTCCGCACATTCAAGCTTGATTGAATATCAAACGTAAAAACAGAAGCAGGTATTTCGAATACAAGCACTCAAAGCATAAGAGAAAAAGTGGCATAGAACAAAAAAAAGGTAGGTGGGCAGCATAAGATTGGCGAGAGACATGATATAACAACGAAAAGTCAGAGATTTAGGAGGTATATTTACCATGGGAGTATCACCTTCATCTACGAGACCCAACATTGGCAGTAGTTGACCAATAGCCGGTCGAGTTGGTAGTAGTCGAGTCCTGCGACGATCTCTGCGACAGACCTGCAGGCTGGGTTTGAGAATGTTGCGCAGCGGAAGAACTGCGATACGCTCCCGTAGGATGAGGAGGAACGAAAACAGCGGTTGCACTACTGGTCGAAGGACGTGCGCGATGACTGGCAGGTGCAGCACTGGCTGCGGGTTGTGTATGGACATTCGATTAAGCACGTCCTCCGGAAGTCTGAGTGTGCCGCTGATCATTGGCAGCCGGTGATTGCGCCGCCGCGTGGTACGAGCTGGGCATAGGAGCTTGTGGCGAGTGAGAGGAAAGATGAGAAGACACCATGCTGTCAGGTGAATATTCTTCAGGTGCAGACGTTGCGACTGTCGCCATGGTTAACTGCGAAGAGACAGAATAACGGGGAGCCGTTGAAGAGGACAGATGACGGCTACGCGGGGAAGACGTCGCTACTGTTGCAGCCGTTGAGTGAGAAGACATTCCATGAGGCGCTCCCATACTGTTATTCGGAGTATCAGGCGAATATACTTGGGATGCCAACGTCGCCACTGTGGACATCGTTAATTGGGAAGAGTGAGAAGAATGGGGAGCCGCTGAAGAAGACAGGCGACTGCGAAAGGAAGGCGTTGCGACTGTTGAAGCCGTCGAGTAAGAATGTATCGAGCGATAGGACTCAGTTCTGTCAATGATGGGTGAAGAGTCTCCGACGTGATAGTCTCGCTGGTTGTAACGTGAGACGACGGATTCATCACCCGAAGTTGTCCTCTTGCGGCGCCTCGAGGGCGACTCGTCGTAGGCGGATTGCCACCGGACTGAGACTGAAGAGGAGCGGGGCTGTTTAAAATTGAGAACTACCAGGACGTACTTCGAGAACAGGACTAACCGCGATGGCCGAGGAGGCTTCGACGAATCATCATCATCGTCGTTGTCGTCGTCTGAGGACGTTGAACTAAACCGGCGTCGTAAGTTCATCTGGATCTGAAGGGCACGACGACCTACTTGTAACTGGATGTGCCTGGTGATCGCGGCCTCCACATTATTGGAGCGCCGCCATAATTGCTCTCGGAAAGACTCTCGCGAGGACTGCGAGACAATGCATTAGGGCTACTGATGAACCCACGTAGGAAATCAAGACGAACGTCAGGTCATTCGCGCCAAAAACTGTGCTTGGCGGGGTACTCGGCGGATGTCGATGTGCATCGATATTTCCAGGTGGCATTCCAGTGCGCGTCGATGGGGGGGTTGCCTGGCGGAGGTGGCGGAGGACGTGGAGGGCGTGGAGAGACCCTAAAAGCGTCACTATCCGCAAGGTGAGAAGATGAAACTCAGATCAATGGAAATGCAGCCACGTACGGGCAACTTAAAACTTGCTCCATTTTGGGTTTCTGTCGGTCTATAGAGGAGAACGACATCGAGACTGAACCAATCACTTACGATGTAAGCATGCCGTTCCCTAAGTGAAGGATGAGCATTGCGCATAATGGTCGAAATAAGTATTCTTACTTTGAAGCCTTGGAACTCAAGTTGCTATACATGCAATGGTTAGTACTAGTCAAGCACTTCCTGGCAGAACGGCAAACTAACTCAGGCGACCACGGCGCTGTTAAACGGGGGAACGTACAATGAGACAGGGCGGAATACAAGAACGCGCAACACTCACCTCTAGCATCGATTTTTTCGTTCTCCCCCAAATTCGTTTTCTGGCTAGATACCTGTCCGCGGGAAGAGCCACTATCACGCTACTACGGGAAGCAAAAGTAATCAACGAACCGAGGATTCCAAGGAGTAATCGCTAGCCGCCTCGTCGTATCTATTGATTGTCCTGCGTCCTGATGGGGAATGCCTCTTCAGCCAACCCGGCCGTCATAGACACCGTGACTTTGGTTCATCAGCGTGTTCACGTTGCTGCCAAAAAAATAATTTATAGCAGTCAAACATACGATAAACGGCAGTACTCCGCTTGTTCCAGCAGCTCTGACCTGTCTTCGGGTAGTAGCTGTTGTCGGGGATCGTCCTTCTCAGCGTGAGCAAGAAATATAGCCACGCCGGCATGGGAGTTGCGATCAGTGCGTTCCATTACACGGCCGGGCTTCTCTGTTTGACGAGACGACATGCTTTGTGAGAAGGTGAGGGGGGGAAGCACTATGGTATTCGAAGGATGAATGGTATGTCAACGCGGAGGTTATTGATGATATACCATTGAGAAGGGGGAATGAACACACGGAGGGCACGGGCTGGGGTTGAGAAGAAGCGCCACGAGGCTGAACTAGCGACCACATACGTGAGAGTAGTGCCCTCAATGTCCACACTTCAAAAGCTAGATTTGGTGAAAGTTTGCAACGCACTAGATGCCGAGTTCGGATCATGTTACTTTGTAAGCCGTCGTGCTAGGCGGCCCGGGGTAGCTGCTGTACAACACGTCTTTGAGCTAACGACGATGGTCCGCATCACTTTTTGGCACCGGCACCAGCTTATTTTAGAGAAGAGTGGATATCTTCTGCGTGCAAAGTATCGGAAAGGCTATGACCCTGCCGATGGTGACCTCGATGAGAATACAGCGACACATCCGGTTGCGTCTGTATTTCTTTTGAATCGAATCGTGCATTTACATCTTTGTTTCTGTAGAGAGCTGCAATAATGGATGCTGTACGCATCTCTGATGGCTCGCATGTCATTCTCAAGACCGTCTCATTTCGTGACCACCCAGACGAGGTCAATCTTTGCATACTATTCTCTGAGAAACTTGCGCGCGACCCTCGGAATCACTGTGTACAAATTCTTGAGGTACTTCGCTCTCCGCTTGATCCTGATATACACATTATTGTGATGCCACAACTACGGCGCTTTGATGATCTGCCGTTCGACACCGTGGGGGAATTCGTGGATGCTTTCCGGCAAATATTCGAGGTAAGATGCTTTAGTGCCGTTGGTGAAGCTGCTGATGCCTGTAGTCAGGGTGTAGAAATCATGCACAAGCATCGCGTAGCTCACGGGTTAGAATGTCCAGCTGCAAAAGGAATTACTGACAGCGTCACAGGGATCTTACCTTGCAGAATTTAATGCTGGACGCTAGTGACCTTTTCCCGTTTGGCTTCCATCCAGTCAATACGAGGAGAGACCTTACCTTTCACCACTACGCCAAATATATAACGCGAACTGAATGCTGGCCGCGTTATTATGTTATAGACTTGGGCATGTCACGGCGGTACTCGAAGCATAAGGCCCCTTGCGAGATATCAACGCCCGTTTCTTTTCCTTTCGTTCACTTACTTCCCGAACGAAAGGGAACTGTGTCCCGGCTTTTCAACCCTTTCCCTGTTGATGTATTCCATCTTGGACACATCCTTCGCAAAGAATTCCACGTCGTACGCTACATTTCCACACGCACTAGACTAGACTCACGTCTGGGCAGTACGAACATCGCCCGCTTGCCTTCCTTCGCCCACTAGTGGACTCTATGCTCAGCGAGGACGCCGCACTTCGTCCTACAATGAGCGAAGTTGTCCAAACGTTTGGAGAGCTGTGCAGAGGGCTCAGTCCGTCGCATCTGCGGCTACCTGGATCTCCCGGGATAGACACGCTCTGTCATCGAGTTCGACAAAAGTTACGTGCTTTCAAGCACATTCCTCCCATTCCGTACTCTGAATTCGCTCCGAAGCCTCCTCTGATAGATGCGCAGCTACGCCCATATTACACTTCTCTGTATTAGGCACTGTACCAAGTATAGCTTGACCCCTCGTTGCTTCCCAAGTTTCATGAAGTGTGGTGATCGACGGCTTTTGGCACGATGATGATATTCTTGGCCCACACAGTTTGACACGTTGATGAGAAATTGCACTGGTGGATGTTCTTTGATGCGGCACTTAATTGACATTTATTCCGCGACGATTTCATGAACGCGATATGGGCAAAATCTCACCGCCACGCGCAACGCATACCATGTGCATGGAACAAGAGAGTCAACAGGGATAAGCACTAGAAGGTGTTCCACCATTCAACAGCTATCAATACATGTCAGCATAGCCTCGTAGCTTGGAAGCGATGACAATTTTCCTTTCGCCTCGACAATACTTGGCGCTTCATCGAACACGAGTCCTTGGGAAGCGTTGATTCAAACGCGCCACTGGGTGGGATTCTGTCACCACAGCAAGGAATGTGGTATCCATCGCATCTCCCTGAGTACCAACGGCGAACATGTGCCGAAACTAAATAGTATCATTGAATCTGTGAGACGTAGGAGGACACGGGAATTGAACCTCTAACTCAGCAGGTCGAAATCAATGGCACCATCTGATTTACACCTTCCAACATTTCGATCTCTCATTCGCGCGCTGGAAAGGCTAACACGAAATGGTTCCTCCCGAAGTGGGAGTTAATGGGTCGTAGCTTTACAGTCCACGTGTGGCGATGCGCCACCGTTAATCGTCAGGCATTCCCCGGAGCTTCCCTCCCAATGAAGACAATAAATTGACAAGTAGCTTTCTCTTTCTTCGGAGACGGGCTGCACGTCTGAGGTGATCACATGATCATTGGCGGGTTTTATACATAGAGTGTTAGGCTCGGGTCCATCCGCTTCGCAACCACGTGGCTGCGCTGATCACTTTTTGCGAAGCGGCTGGTCCCACTTGTTACAATGTTACAAGTTTGATTCCGCCTACGCTAATTAAATAGCTAAGGTACTAGTACCCCGACGGACCGTATATAGTGAATAATGACAAGTGAATGGCGACGCAGACCACGGGTGCCTCAAAACCCTGCGGGGAAAACCTCTGTGAGGACAAAACCCACGTCAGGGAAAGCTACCGGGTTATCGGTGAGAACGGTAAACATGAAAAGTCAGTTGCTTGCACGGAAACGACGTGCGGATATGCCCTTGGATGTGGCAACCCGACGCGTGTAATCGCCCCAGATGCGTCCGGCAAGTCGAACAAAGGTAATGTGCCAAGAAGAGGAAATATTTCGAAGGACCCTGTCCCGTAGAATGCCACTGGAAAAAGCATCACGAGGTATGAGCCCATCAAGAGGAGGAACATGGCCTAAATAAAACTGGGTCAATGCAAGAGGCCAGATGACAGGATTGTCAAGGAAGAGGGACTCAGCCGCATGTTTAAGCAAGGGAAAGTTGGACACTTTGGAGTCCTTGTCGCCGGTCTTGATTGCATTCTCGGTTACCCGCTCAACATCCTTCAGCGCATCCGCGCGGTATGTCGAGAATTGAGGGCAACACACAAATGTGTGATGCATGTCCTCGATTGCGATGCAACCAAAGCGACACAGATTTGACGCTAGATAGCTACGAGAATGCATTGTTTTGGCATTCGGCAGTTGACCCGATCTTGCGTACAGCTGTACCGCCGCCGAGTATGCTGAAACTGCGTGAGTGTATGGAAAGGAAGGAGGAGGACGCTTATCGTATAGCCAAGTGGCCATCCGATGCTTGTGTCCATATCCGAACTCGCGGGACGTTCGACGAGCGAAGACGGAGGTGAGATAAGTTTTGATGTCCGGATGCTGCCAATCCAGCCACCGCACTTTTCCTCGACGAACCATTTTTCTCCCACAAAAAAGTAAAAAGTTCAAGAAATGGAAAGTCGTTTTTTCGTCGTTCTGAGTCGAACGCCAATAGCCAGAAAATACTTTTTATATAAAAAATTTCTGACTACTTAGTACTCGTCATAACTTTCATCGAACCGATCGATGTCAGCTCCGTCAAAGCCACCTTCCTCTAAGTCGTCTTGTTTCTGGTCCTGCACTCATTTTCAGCTCATCCCAACCTCTGGTGTCCGCGTCAACGTCTTGTCTAACACCCGGTCCCGTACCTGGCTCGGCGTCTGGTTCTTCACGGCCAAAATTGAACCCGAACGATATAGCGGTGCGGACAACGGCTCCGCGAAAGAAGAAGCAGAAGGAGAAGATGACCCCAGAAGAGATCCGCCAGCGAGACGTGTCTCTGTTTGAGGCAGAGGCAGCGGCACGACAAAAGGAGATTGAAGATCGGCTTCGCACTGCACGGGCACAAAACCATTAGAAGTAACACGATAAAATTGTAAAATTCATACCTAGTGTTGCAGTAGTTGACGGCCGCGAAACGAGCAAACTGTTTCGCTCGCGCTTATGCGCCTTCGAACTCGCCGGCACGTAGCCAGACGAGTTCACCGTCTCCGGAAAGTGTTAGTGCTAAGACAAGTCTGCCTTGATTGCCCAATCCCCTTAAGTCCTGTCTGCTCAAAATCGACCACATTCGAAAATTCAGAAAGGAAATCTATTTTCCGGTTATTGGCGTTCGACTCAGAACGACGAAAAAACGACTTTTCATTTCTTGAACTTTTTACTTTTTTGGGGGAGAAAAGTGGTTTGTCGAGGAAAAGTGCGGTGGCTGATTTGGCAGCATCCGCCAAATCGGGCTCATTTGTTTCCAGCCGCTTCGCAAGAGTGATCAGCGCAGCCACGTGCGAAGTGAGCTGGTCACGAGCCTAATAGAGTGTACTATATACTACACTGTTATGCCTGGTATCAATATTAATTTTGCGAAGCTTGTCTGAATGACATACAGATGAGAACGCGGGGCTCATGCGTTCACGCGGGGCTTATACGTTTGGAGGCGAAAAGGCGTAGATAGTGAAGAGTACGGGCCTTCATACATGAGAAGATCACAACCCCTTCGAAAGCTAGAAATTGAAAGATGATGGATGCCGAATGCGGATCAGGCGGAGTCCACAATTCACTAACTCCAGTGGCCCAGGGTAAGTGCTGTAGAACACGCTTGACCCATGACGGCGATGCTGCGCGGCGCTTTCTGGCGCCATCACCAACATATCCTAGAGCAAAATGGGTACCTTCTCCGCGAAATGTTTCGCGAAGGATATGATCCTGCCACTGGAAATCCTGAAGAAGACAAATTGTCCCATTTCGTTGCGTCTACACCTCTTTCCGGCATACTATACTAACATTTTTTTCGTTCCAGAAATCAGTAATCATGGACGCAGTACGAGTATCTGACGGTACTCAGGTTATTCTCAAGGCTGTCTCATTCCGTGACCACCCGGACGAGGTCAACCTTTGCATAATGTTCTCTGACAAACTTGCGCGCGACCCTCGGAATCACTGTGTACAGATCCTTGAGGTACTGCAATCTCCGCTTGATCCTGATATACACATTATCGTGATGCCGCAACTACGGCGGTTTGATGATCTGCCGTTCGAAACTGTTGGAGAACTATTGGACGCTTTCCGTCAGATATTTGAGGTATTGTTTTCCGCGTAGTTCTTGTGGTTGCTCATGCCAGGCTTCAGGGAGTAGAGTTTATGCACAAGCATCGCGTAGTTCATGGGTGAGCATGTTGTCTGTTGACAAACAATCGTGCTCACGGCGATGCAGAGATCTGAAGATGAATAACTTGATGCTGGACGCTCGTGAACTTTTTCCATTTGGCTTCCACCCAGTTCGTACTTGGATGGATCGTTCATTCCAACACTACGCCAAGTACATAACTCGAACGGAATGCTGGCCGCGTTACTATATCATAGATTTGGGCATGTCGCAGCGGTACTCGAAGCGTAAGGCCCCTTGCCTCAAATCAACTCCTGTCTCTCTTCCTTCCGGGGGAACAGTCTCCCGACTATTCAACCCCTTCCCTGTCGATATCTACCACCTTGGATTCATTCTTCGCACAAGATATGATGTTGTACGTCAGAGTTCCGCATCGTATCAGAGTTGACTTACATGCGTGCAGTATGAACATCAACCGCTTGCCTTCCTCCGTCCGCTAGTGGACACCATGCTCAGCGACGACGCCGCGCTTCGTCCTACAATCAGCGAAGTTGTCCAAACGTTCGGAGAGCTGTGCAGAGGGCTGAGTCCGTCGCATCTGCGGCTACCTGGATCACCGCGGATGGACACGTTCTGTCATCGAATTCGACAAAAGCTACGTGCTTTCAAGCACATTCCTCCCATTCCCTATTCTGAATTCGCTCCGAAGCCTCCTCTGATAGATGCGCAGCTACGCTCATTCTACACTTCTGTGTATTAGGCACTGTACCAAGTATGGCTTGACCCCTTGTTGCTTCATTAGTGTGGCGACCGACGGCTTTTTGGCGTGATGATGCGAGTCCTGACCCACATTGCTCGAATTTAAGCCGCGATGACTCAATTGTAAGACCGAAATACCATTTAACATTTTGAGAACGTGTTCAGTGGTCTTCCCCGTGTATCACACGCTTCAACAGCAGTGGCGCTTGATTGAAGGCGATTCTGTGGTCCATTCAAACTTGTGGATTGACGACATTCTGTCCCCTCTGGTCAACGTACCGATTGAGTACTAAATACTTTTCTGCCAGGGATGATATACGCGTACAGTTGGCATTAGCGGCCCGGGCAGGACGCCAAGCAATATCGGAGTTCAAGTGGGTCATGCTTTCTTATTCCTGCATTTGCATGACGATGTGGTTCGTGCCACCGACGTTCTCCTGCCGCGCTAATCTCTCCGCTGTCGATACCATGCGCCTGCTCAATAACTTGCCATTACTGAGATTGTGCTTTGACGCTGCACTCTGTTTGAATGCGGCTGGCCACCGTTCTGCTCGTCCGAACGTATAAGTACTACTGAACTCTGTGTTTGTAACGATGACAGAGGATGAGTCGATATTCTAGGGCGCGTCGTTTCTCGTACGTTACCTCATCTTCATTTTCATAGCGTGGCAAATGTGGATCGGACTCTGTCCGGATTTAGTATCTGTGCGGTCCACATTGGCCTTCATTGTTCGCCCTATTCGGGAAAATAGGCGTCCCTGTTTTCCTGCTCAGCTTGAGATCAGTGCACTCACTTCACCTTTGTTCGACACCCCCACCGTCTCCATGTCTTCCCGCCGCCGCTCGAATCCCGCAGCTTCTACATCTAAAAAGCGCTCCAGATCAGAGATCGACGACGACTGTACTCCAAGGAAACGCGTCAAAACGACCAAGAAGACCGGTAAATTGGGGTTCCTCAAGGAGGCTCCGCTTGATGTGGTATTGGCGGTGCGTTCGCAAAGTTCATTCCTCATTCACGAATCTGAATTGTCCGCTAGATCTTCTCATACGTGGAACCGCTGGATCTCCTCCGCTTGAGTCGGACAACGAAAGACTTGCGCGCGCTGTTGATGAGCAGGGAGTCGTCGAGTGGGGTGTGGAAGAGCGCCCGACTGGGGATGGAGCCGGGGCTTCCCCCGATTATTGAGGGTTTGAGTGAGCCGCGATATGCGAGTTTGTTGTTTGATGCGCATTGTCATGTACGTTCTCGCTCGCTCGCGACTCTGAAGGTGCAGGTTCTTACTGTGATTGTTTCTAGAGTTGCCTACAAATACCGACGAAGTCTATCATGTGGGAATTGCGCATGAGGCTCTGCAAGACGTGTTTTGAGAAGGGAATATGTATGTGCTGTTTTTTTTTCCCTTCTTCTTCTTCAGTGACTCGTTGCATATTCACAGCATGGCGCATGAGAATGAGCTTTATCTAAGGGTTGAAGATAGGCTCGATGCAGTCATCTTGAACGATTTCCTTCCACGGGTTAAACTTTATGGCTGTATGTATAGTACTGTGTCGTCTTTTGTTGCACTGATTGACTTGCACGGATGGGCAGCTACGCGCATTCATCAGGCATCATATGAGAGGTTTGTGGGGGAAACCCGCGGCGCTGGGATACAATATGGATCGTATAGCGGTAAGAGGTTGGTGGAGAGAAAGATGGAGAGGAGGAGAGTTTTGTTGGCTGTGAGTGCTTCCGTCGTGCCTGTGCTAGATGGATGCTCACCCGCGTTTGATTGAAGTCGTGCTGGTTTCTCTTCGCCGTCGACGATTTGAGAGGTACTGTTTACGTCTCTCCGTTCCGATCTGAATTGACATTGATCTCATAGCGTTGTTGCGCGCTTGATGGAGGACGGATGGGAAGACGAGTTGGAGGCGAGTGGGGCTCGTGAAACACTTAGAGCTCATAAGTTGGTAAATCAACCGAAAGAGCTGACAGATCGAGGTACGTGTCGGGCTACTACTGTTATCTTCGTTTCGTTGACGTTTCGGAAAATAGGCTGGGAGACGATTAAATCGAGACTTGCGGAGTTTTTGAGCGAGGTTGGGAAGGTAGATGTAGATGCTGTTGTTTCGGTGTCGTGCGTTTGATAAGAGTCTTTATTGGTTCTCTGCGGCGCGCCGTCTTTTGTCGTTGTATGTATGGATTGATAGGGTTTTATATGATAAAGGTGTTCCAAATAATGGACTGCTCAGATCGAAGCGACGAGACTCGTGCAGGGGGACTTCTGGTAAATGACGCCTTGACCTCGAACTATCACCATCTCATTTTGCTTTCAAGCTTCAAACCTCAAGTAGTTCCGCTCGGCAGACAATCGTCGTCGTCTGCCACGCCTCGCCTCAGTCGTGCAGCGCGCATTGCGTCGACTATGCTATGATCATGCAATGAGATCGCTGGCATTACGTCCGAAAACGATCTCGCTGACGACTTGTACGCCAATCTCAGTGGGTATGACCATCACGCCGTGGATCCACCACTTTTCAAACAACCTGCACCGGTGACGAGGGCAGTACAATGGCACGATTTGGCTGTGGTGGTACGTCACTGGCACTGGCCCGCTCCTTTACAAGTCGATATGCTGACAAGCGATGCCGCTTGCGAACTTACTCCGGCAATGCACGCCATGCGTGGGAATTACTATGGCTTTCTGTTCTCATAATGACGCATACATGCGGCTTTCTTCTCGCTACTGTCTTACCGTGAGCGACACTGCCTGGAATGCCGATGAAGTACTATGTGGTCCTGGTTAAACTGGGTAGGTCAATATTTCTGAGCGTGGTCTCACAACATTGTAAGATTAGTGTCTCAACGGAGAAGAAGGATGTCGACTGGATTCTCTAGCTCTGGGGGCCACGCACGGCAAACAGATTGTGATTTTCCTTGCTATCACTGATGATGGGATTTTTTCCGGATTCCGCTCACACCGAGACCCTCATCAAGCTCGTTCTAGGAACCTGATGTATTTGGATGGATGCTTTAGTTGGGTTTTGTGATGTAGGTTCTGTTGATGCTGAGTGGTGTGCCGTGTATTGTCCTTCTACATAGAAGTGACTGAAAGAGTTCGTCTTGAAGCTCCAAGACATGTACATGCGGAAGTCTTCTGGTTAAATACGCCACCCACGACATTGTCAAGTCACCTACTAAAGACTCTTTTTTCTTCAAGAAGGAGTCTGGTTTTTGAAAACGGACAACAAAGAGGTATATACTGTATCTTTCTGGTTCTTGACTGGAGTCGTCTGATTTTCTCCGGGAAGGAAGCTGCCTATAGTATATTGTAGCGTGACCTTAACGTTGAAGTCGGTATCGATTAGGGGTTAAATCACCTCGTTGTGGTCTGTACATCCGAGGAGCCACTGGTTCGATTCCAGTTACCGACATGGGTCAATTGTCAATGTTTTTGTGCGGAGGTCTGAGGCCCAACGTTAAACTGGGTAGAATGTAAGCTTAAAGCTACGGAGCGCTCTCAGTGCTTTTACGATAAGCAGCGTGCCGCCGGGACTACTGTAACAATGAGCTGTCACGCGCCGTGAGAAATCGGGCCTCGTGTCGTCATCCATCTATCCTTACGACTACGACTACCAGCGACGACGATGTCTGATCCCCCGCCGAAAAAGATTGGCTCACTGCGCGACCGGATCGCCGCATTCGAAAAGCCCAACGCCGCGTCGGCGACACCTGGACCAGCGCCGGCGCCTCGCCCCAAGCCAGGCAATCTGCAATGGAAGCCGCGCCCGCCGTCGCCCACTCAGCAAGCAGCCGCACCTACGGCCGAGGAGAAAAAGGCGGCCGGATTGTCGGCATCGGATGCGAAGGAGAGCATCGGCAAGGCGGGCAGTCTCAAGGAGCGTATGGCCGCGCTGCAAGGGCGTGGCGGATTTGGTGCACCTGCGCCGCCGCCGATATCGCCCAAGCCGGCTGTAGAGAGGCCCAAGTGGAAGCCGCCTCCTCCTGTCGCGTCGCCGCCTGTAGAAGAAGATGAGCCTGCACCCGCACCCAAGAAATCGGTGGAGATCCCCTTGGAGGAGCCCAGTGTTACTGATGCTGCACCTAGTGCTGAGGTTGAGGTCGAGGAACAGGCTGAGCAAGAAGCAGGAGAAGCCGATCCTGAGGAGGAGGAACGTCAGCGACGCGCGGCTTTGGCTGCTCGCATGGCTCGACTTGGTGGTGCTCGTGTCGGTATGGGTCCGCCTGTATTTGGTCGGAAGCCTACACCAAAGCCTACGCCTGCTGCTGAGGCTGCACCCAAGGATGCTGATGGTATGTCCTTCGAATACTCGCTATATCCTTGCTCACAGCCTCAGCAGAGTCTCCTGAACCTGCCGAGGCCGCCAAAAGCCCCGACTCGCAAGCTGAATCCAAGTCTGGTTAGTCCATTTATCGCGTATACATCGGCTATTCTGACGTATTATCAGACTACTTCCCAGTGGCTGCTCCTGTCCCCGTTCCCAGCGCCAACAAGAGTACCGATTCCCTTGGTACTGATACCTCTCAATCGATCCCTTCTCGTTCTCCGAATAGTATGCCTGTCCCTGCTGCGCCCCGTCGCGCTGCCCCGCCTCGTCGTAAAGCAGCCAAGTCTCCTGCTCCCCCTACAGTCGAAGAAAGAGCAGCTGTCAACGACGAAATCGCTCCTCCTGTTCCCGAACTCAAATCCGACGAGCTGGAACCCACCATCGATGAGGCTCAAAAGCGCATGAGCATGGATATCGTGACGGCTGAAGTTGGCGAATCTCGTGCGCAGCCTGCGATCGAAGCCCTACCGACGTCTCCCCAGGCAGAGGAGGCGGATGTGACAGAGGTTCCGTATAATAGAGATGATTCGCCAACCCTCCTTCACCTATACACGACGATTCGCCGCCTCTCCCTCACCACTACCTCCAGTCCATGACTCTACTCCCGCTGCAATTCCAGAAGCAGCCGAGGTATTGAAGAAAGACGTACCCGTTACCGAGGAACCTGAGAGCGAGGAGACGCAAGAAATTAATGAGCCGCCTACCGGTAACAAGGAATCGGGATCCAGCGACGTTGTCGTGGACGACGAAGAGGTCAAGAAGAAGCATATCGCCGAACGGATGGCCAGGATGGGTGGTGTCAATCCGTTTGCGCCACCTTCCCTGCAGCGACAGACCAGTGCCGAATCAGAGACGTCTCCTCCCATCCAGCGACAGTCCAGTTCCGTGTCAGTCGAGCCTCCATCCGTGCAAAGACAGATGAGCACCTCGTCAAACGTGTCAATTTCGGAGGAGCCCAGGATTGCATCCCCCACGACATCGCCCACGATCCCACAGAAACGCTCGAGCATCTCGTCGGTACAATCCTTCGAGAAAAGGAAGGCGTCTATGGATGCATCGCTAGAGGAGTCGCGACCTATTCCCCCGCCGCGCCAGATGAGCAAAGATGGTGAATATTAGTTTCATTTTCCCCCATTCTTTCAAAGCTTCGTGTCTTTCTTTTGTTTCGGTTTCCGTATTGTCGCTGTGTAAAACAAATATTGATTCTCTCTTTGCTGTCTTTTTAGACCATAAACCAAGTGGGATCTCAGAGGACGCGGAAGATTCGGGAGCTTTAGTCGGCGAAGATTTGGATCTCGTACGTGAGAGCGATGATGGACGTCATACTATTGAGGACGAAGAGATACCGAGCCCGCCGCCGGTCCTGCAGCATCGAGGCCGCCACAGACGACACGTTCTCCGCCGGCACCTCAGGCGTCACGTTCTCCACCCGCTGAATCAGATATCGATGAGGACATATCGGTTCCTCCACCTCCCCCTAGGCGGCCATCGCTCCAGAGACTCGTTGAACCAGAATTAGAGCACGAGCAAGCCCCGGCTCTTTCACCGATGAATGAAGTCGCTGACAGTCCAGTCACTCAAGATCAGAGAAGTCCTGCTCCTGCGGTACCGCATCATCTCATGGATGATTCACCTCCAGCATCGCCTGTAGCCTTACAAGTCCCCCCACCTAGACGGTCCACGAGTGATTACGAAGAGCGCGCGTTGCCCCATCCA
Organism: Mucidula mucida; assembly: GCA_015501055.1. NCBI lineage: Eukaryota > Fungi > Basidiomycota > Agaricomycetes > Agaricales > Physalacriaceae > Mucidula > Mucidula mucida. Next base: position 15,090 of record JADNYV010000082.1, read on the forward strand.
ATGCGGTTTAGTGACACTGTGGATGATGATGAAGAGCGAATGGTTAACCGTACCCCACCACGCCGAGGTGTGCCTCCGCCCCCGCCTGTTTCGGCAGTGGAGCCTGACGAAGATGATTTGTTACCTGCGCCACCACCGCCACCACGACGTACTCCAACATCGCCTCCGACCCGACACATACCGCCACCGCCACCACCTGTATCTGCTGTAGAACCAGATGACGATGATATGCTACCCGCGCCACCTCCGCCGAGACGTAATCTCCCTTGGAGCCAGTGATTCTACCTCCCAGAAGGACTGGATCAGACGACGTGCATGAGCCGGACATCAAGACCCCAGTGTTGACTGTCGGACCAGCGCGAGAGATCTTGGATGAGGACGAAGGTGGTAAGTGTGAGTTGTTCTTACAGATAATGTGCTGATGGGCGTTGCAGATCCTATCGATCCGGCATTCCATAGTCCTAGTCGGCGCGAATCTCTTGCTAATGCTCCTGTTGTCCCAAGTCCTCCAAGAGCGGCACCTCCGACCCATTCATTGTCGCCCGAGTCTGCGCATATGTCGCTTCCGCCGATTTCGCCAACTACAGAACACACTCGGACGTCGTTACGGATGAGCCGGAGCCGGCCGTCGACCCAGAGCAGGAAAGACGTCGTACGATTGCTGAACGAATGGCTAAGCTCGGCGGGATCAAGTTTGGCGCTCCACCTGTTCCTATGGGTCGTCCTCCTGTGCGGCGACAGACGCAGGAGAGTAAAGATGAAGAAGAGCAGCATTCTGCGCTCAAATGGAGGAAGGCGAGCCAGCGGCGGAGGAAGAAAAAGTGGAGCTTACGGAGGAGAGGAGGAGAGGGCTAGGAAGCAGCGGATCGCAGCCAAGATGGCTACAATGGGTGGACAGCGCATTGGGATGATGCCGCCGTATGGGTTCACGGCCTCCTCCACAACGGCATGTTGAAGAAGATGAGGTGCCGCCGCCACCTCCACCGCACAGGGCGGTTCCTCCTCGTGTGCCTCCACGCCAGCTGAAGACGATGAAACCCCACCGCCGCCACCGGCATAGAGCGCCGCCTCATACACCCTCAGAGACAGATTCCGATGATGGTGTCAAAGTTGAAGCGGAAGAAAGCGAAATCGAGAGGTTAGTCATGAAGATGCTGTCGAAGCAGAGGAGGAAGCCCGCCGCCTGTGCCGACGCGAGCTGGACGAAGGACATCCTCTGTTCACCGTCAAGCATCGTCTGACACTGCGAGTAGTCATCGACCGCCAGTTCCGACCAGTCCTCCGCCCAGGCGAGCCAGTGTGCAAAAAAGCCCTCGACGGGAGACACGTCGTTTACATATCCTCCACCGCCGCAACAGCAAGCAGATTTCGTCATGGTGGAGGAACCAGAGCCTGCTCCGAAGAATCATGGGATCTACCATCTATTCCTGCTGCGTCGATGGACTTTGGTGCTGGTCCGGATCTGTCGATGTCGTGGTCGGAGGTTGATAACGCGGGGCGCCACCACCGCCACCAGCTCCACGAAGAATTTCGACGAGTGGTGTTGTCCCCAGAGGATCTGACCGCCGTATGGGGCCGCATTGGCGTGCAAGTATGCGAGGCTGCCACATCGCTGCACGAAAAGTCGAAAAAGGCGCTGATTGGGGACGGGACGTATCACGGATTCATCGAGGCTGTGCTTGCGGAGGTGCCGGGCGCGGCCGGCCTGTGGCGCCTGCGTATGGGTACGCGGTGTTTGTGCAGAGCGGTGCGAGTGTGCAGAAGAGGGTTGGGGAGATTATGCCTGGGGATGTGGTGTGGATTAGCGAGGCGCGGTTTAAGGGGCATAAGGGGCTGCAGGGGTATAGCCAGCATGTTGGGGGGGAGGCGGGCGGCGGGGAGGCTGTTGTTGGGGTGGTGAGTGAGTTTGAGGGGAAGAAGAGCAAGGTGAGGGTGTTTCAGGCGAATCAGCATGTTGGGCAGCAGGTGAGTTTTTTTTGTGGAGTTTGGGTTTGGGTTTTGGGGTGGGGTGTTGATGAGACTTTTTTTTGTAGACGGTTGAGGCTGTGAGTTATCGATTGGAGGATTTGAAGAGTGGGACTGTGAAGGTTTGTGGGTGTTTGTGTGTTTTTTGTGGTGTGCTGATGAGGTTATTGGTTTTTTTAGGTTTTTAGGGTTTTAGAAGCGTGATTGGATGGGGGGGGGTCGTTGTTTTTTTGTTTGTATTGGTAATAGGAAGGGTCTGAATGGATGGATGTATTCGTTTTGAGGAATGGCGGGGACATGTAGTCTAGGTACTATAGCACTTAGCGTTGATGAACTTTACATGACCATTCGTTGCGCAGATAGGCAGCGCGCGTGCGCTTTGACTTGAACGGCAGCTGTATAAACTAAAGGCGGACCCATTTCTGGCAGTCTGACGATTATTAAATAAATGAGTGGGTTGGCTCGCTTGACAATCCTTCGGCTGAAGGTATGTCGATGACGCATATGAGCCTGCACTCGCATCAAGGTGGTGACGAATTGAGGTGGGACAGGTCATGCACTGGGCAGGATGGGTGTAGATACTGTAGGAGGCATGGTAATATGGAATGTTAACAAGAGATGAGGGGATGGCATATCTGGTCCACCGGTATCACGTTCACAAAACCTGAACAGAGAACTGAAAATAGGGCTCTCCACTGTAAATGTATATGGCAGTATACTTTACGGTAGCATACGGCAGACCGGATCCATAACCGTAAACTTTATGAACAGAGGGAGCTTTGATTTACGCCACAGTTGATTTCGTTTGGTCTTGTTTGGTTCACACCAAGGCTTGTTCCGGTACTTAATTCTGTCTGATTGCCATGGAATACAAGACCCAGGCTACATTGCGGAGATCTTGGTTGTACTCGACATTGAAAGCGTGTGGATGTAGGAATGAAAAAGGCACCATTGAGGCTGCCCAATTCTAAAAGTTCGTGAGTTCGTGAGTTCATCAGTTCGTCAGGGTTAGCCAAGAGGCCAATGACAAATTCCAAGTGAAGGCTTCCACCTAACTCGTCTGTGCTGTATGCCGTACATCGTACCGTCCGTTGCTTCAACAGCCTTCTTGTTCACAGCAAACTAAGCATTCAGAAGAATTCCGGAGAGGATATGTTGTGTATTGGAGGCTCTACGAGCGTCGTCGAAAGGTGGGATCGGGCAATTCCACAACCCTTTTCCCTTGCCCTGACGGTCTGATGAACTCACGAATCCACGAACTTTTAGAATTCCTCATTTCTTGCCGTTATACAGCTCGCTTGGAAGGACTTGGCGACCATGCAGGCTAGTACGATTTCCATCACCGCCGTGATCTAGACCAGCCATCTCTCAGGGTCCGACAGCGCGAATGACATTGAAGATAGGGTGAGCGGCCCCGACGTGATCGCGGGCAAGCGTCGGGAGTCCAAAAAAGGCAGATGACTCCCAAATAAAGCGATCACCTGACAGCGGCTTTTGTATTGTATTATCACGCACGTCGCACGTCCCTCTTTTCGTACCCTCTTGTTTCCCACCCACCATCACCGCTTGCTAGTATGCCTCCTCGTCGGTCCCAGCGCCTTGCTGGCCCCAGCACGTCCAAGGTCCCTCGTAAACGTCAGGTAGCAGCTCCTATTGTGAAGCGCGCGAGATTGGCGACGCCGGAGGAAGAAGACGACGATGCTGATGAAGATATTGAGGAGGAATATGACCAGGATGAAGATGACAGCTATGGGGATAAAGCTGGTCGCGAGAGCAAGCCGAGACACAAGCGCGCCAAAGGCGAGACACCTACCGGGGCAGGCCCGAAGCGTCACAGGGGAATGCGCGGGATACTGCAAAAGATGACCGACACACCGCTGGACGTCTTGTTCGAAGTATGTGTGATTTCTTTCTGGTCTCAGATTGCTCTAATTTGCTAGATATTCTCGTATTTGGAGCCACTGGATCTGCTGAGGATGAGTCGGACGACCAAGGATCTGCGGCAGCTTCTTATGAGCCGATCGACGGCGTTTGTATGGGAGCGCGCGCGGCTGGGTATGAGTGGCTTGCCGCCTATGCTTGAAGACCTGAGTGAGCCTGAGTATGCGAATCTGCTGTTTGATAACCATTGTCATGTATGGCTTTCTCTCTCTCTGCCAGCGAGCGTGTTGATTTCTTTTGTGTACTAGGAATGCGGCAAATGTCCGACAAAGTACGTTCAGTGGGAGGCGCGGATCCGGTTGTGTAAAAGCTGCTTGGACGATGGTGTCATGTGAGTTTTGCTTCGTTTATGTACCGCGAGTGTGGTGCTCATTTGTTCAGCATGAGTATGGATTATCAGACTTTGAGTGATATGTCGCCGAGGGCTTTTGAGCTTATGAATGTTACGCCCAAGTATAGGGTAAATGTGAAGACTGGACGTCGTGCGCGAAGTACTTTTGTTCCTCCTTCTTGCTGCTAGTGTGGCTGACTCGTTGTCATCGCTCAGTGCAACGTTACATCTACTATCATGTGCCTTCGTATCGTGAGTTGATAGACGTGTCTTCTGACGAAGCGTCGTTCTCTACGTGGTATGCCGAAGAGAGGCAGAATTATTTGGCAATGTCAGCTGTGCGTTAATCGTTCCATCCATGCTTTGCTGTAACTTCTGACTTTGGGAATTAAAGGCGGCTGAGGAGTATGAACGATGGTCGCATGTAAGGATGAATGACCGGAGTGAAGAACTCACTGCGCTTCGAAAAGAGAGATTAGTGGGGTATATGCGCTTCGTTCTTTATAGGTGTTTCCGCTCAATTTAAATTCTAGGGTCATGCAACGTTTGGAAGCGGATGGGTGGGCTGCGGAGCTCGAGGACAGTGTATCGTTGAAAACCCTTCGCCAGCACAAGCTTGTTAATCAGCCAAAGGCGTTGACAGATCGCAGTACGTGTCTTCGTCGCCTTTCCCTTTCCCTGTACGATTCTCAACGGCGGGTTTCAAGTCTGGCATAACATCCGAGCCCCTCTTACTGAACTAATGACGACACTTCGGGCGGACCTCCAAGCAGAGAAAATGCGCACTGCGATTCCTCGGCGCACTCGACTCGTTGCAACACTTTGCAACCCCATCTTGCGCAAGATGCCGGAGGTTCCGGCGTGGCCTGAAGCCTCGATGATGTCTCAAATGGAACCGTTCTCGGGAATCATCAACAACACGCCTCTTGGCGAAGACGTTACTGCTGATGACTTTAACGAAGGTCTCGAGATGCTGCCCGACCTTTGTGTGTCATGGCGCAAGGAGCTGGAAGGACACCTCAAGAAGAAACTTTTCGACGCGGGCTGCAGCGAGGATCTATGTCTGGTGGCGAACGCCTTCGCGTGTAAGCAGTGTCATTATGCGTATGCGGTCCACTACCCGTATTTCGCGTCGCATTCGTGTTTCTTTCCGAAAACGTGGATGCTGAACAATATTGAAGTTACGCGCTGTGCGTACGACAAGATCAAGGTCGCTCATCCGAACTTCCGCGCGCACTCTGAAGCGATTATCAGGATGTGCGGATTGGAGCCGGCGACGGCGACTGCGGAGGATATGGACTCTGCGGACGCGTTCTTCAGGTGTGAGGAATGCTTTCAGCAGCAGTATCAGTATTCTGGGTATACGGTTTCGATTTTGATGCGATGGCGCGTGGCTATGGTTAGGTTCTTGGTGATTTCTCTATTTACGTTGACTCATACTTTCGTTCATTCAGGGCCATTATGAGGAACACCTGCCAAAGATCCAGCGCGTGACGGACGCGACTCTGATTGCTGGCGCGCAGACTGATGAGGAGCGCACGTTCCGCTCCGAGATCAAGTCGACGTGGTCGTCCAAGTCTTTTGTGTGCATGCATTGTAATGTGTCGGACTCGACTGAGGAAGCGCGTGCGGAGCATTTGCTTATCGCGTGCGTCTACTCCAAGTCGATGTGATTTTTTTTTTTGCTGACTTGGATACAGGCATAATCTTACGGGCGATAGCACGCACCATTATAAGCGGAGTTTGAGAGAGAATAGTATCATCTCGCAGACGTGTCGCGTGGAGATTGCGAAGGAGCCTACACCGCCGCCTGAGGTTACGTCGGAAGACACGCCTGTCAAGTCGGAACCTGCCGACGGTTCGGAAGGGATTACTTCGTATGATGATAATGAGGATATGTATGTGGCGTTGTCTGCTGCTGCGGCCGCTTCTACGAGCGAGAGCGCATCATAAGGTAGATGCGATATTGATGTAATTTTACTGGTCACGGTTAAGGAATACGGAATTGTATATAATTATAATCAATCGCTCTGTACTTTGTTCAATGTCGTTCGGCAGGTAGAATTTACCGTGCACGTTCAACGGTAGACACGGTAGCCGTGCACTGTCACACGTCCAACACGGCATCCTCACGGCCGGACACCTAAATTCACTCAATCTGCCGTTTCTCGTAGATATTACACATTGTAAGAGATACATCGAGTAATAAAAAGCAAGTTCTGGTACTTACAATCGCTGTAAATGAGCCGTACAACTCAAGAAATGCCAAACGGGATACACGGTAGTCGGACCTGAAGGGCCGTGTACACGGCCAACACGGTACTGAACACGGTCACACTGCCACACTGCCACACGTCCACGGCAGCCTACACGGTGGACACGGCCACTGTCACACTGCGACACGCCCAAGCTACACGGTCACGTCCAGGGACGGTACACGGTCGACACGCTAGCGTTACTTGGGCGTTACAAAGACGTGACGGGGAGGTGAAAAGTTGTCGGGCATGATATTCATATTACACCAGTATTAAGTATGGCGCGGCGAAGCATGTGGAAGAGGTAAACACCCTATATGCACCACCTATCAGTACAGGTCCACGAGAGCAGGATTTAGAGTCGTCAGTCAAAAGCAGCTTGTCCTGCCTGATGTTCCGGTCGATATTGGATTGAAGACATCAAACACAGCTTCATCGCCTGAGTGCCATCCCGTCTTCTGAGCGGCCTGCAGCTTTGTTATTTCCTGTTCTAAGGATACCAGGTGTCAGCTCTGCGCTACAAATCATACCTTCAACGCCGTAGTATGAGGACAGTGTGCACCAACACATGCTACTATTCCACAGAATGCATGCGTTGCAGACTCCCATCTTGCACCTCGTTCATCGCAGCTCAGTTGCTGAGCTTGCTTACTCTCATTTATTGGTTTCCCTTTGCTCCAGATACTCCCCAGACTCGGTACTAGGCAGGATGATCTCTTATTTCCGCAAGATTGCAGTCAATTTGAAGAGGGATGTCCTGGTTGGGGAGAAGATGGTATATTTTTTCTGTAGTAGTTCATGTATATTGTGGGCGTGCGCTCAAGCAGAACAAAGGTTCTGTTAGCGACTGACTATAGCCACATGACTAAACCAGGTACCACAGAGAGACTTAGGGAAAGGAAAGTGTTTGTGTTTGTAGAACTAGGCTAGGCCAGGTGTATAAACAAGATCGGAACTAAAGTACAATGATGCTACGCTACTGCTTATATACTGGTAAGTCTGTGTTTGGGACTCCTTGTCCATACATGTTTCCACTAGGGATGCTTCGCACCCTTGACCTAATGTTGTATGCTACTAGTCCGTGAAACTATTAAATACAAGTGTTGACTGCATGTAAGTAATAATACTGAAACAACCATATGTGCTACAAGTGTTGACAGTGTGCATACAAGTCCATGAGGTATCAGCATGTATGATGTTATCCATGTGTTTGGCGTGTGTCCGACATGAGTACGGCTTGGGTAATGAAAAGGAGTGTGATTGGTGACAAAACAGATGATGAAACAGTCCGTTGGTTGATAAGACAAGCCCCCAATAAGATATAATGAGATGTGAAAATGTGAAAATATGGCAATTCATAACATCACCCCCTTCTTAGGGCGCAAGTTCCATTCTGCGCCAGAGTCGTTCCATAAGGGCTGCAGAGGGTAGTGTGATGTTGAGGGGTTTGGTATCGGGCGGTGGCATAGGTCGGAATAAATGAGATGGAAACTGCAACATAGGAACTTCAATTCGAGCAAGCGCAGGTGGCTTCGGCTTGTTTGGGTACTGTCAGTGGAAATCGCTGATGGCTTTGTCGGCATTTTTGAGATTACATGCCGGTTCCCATGTCTGCTTGTATGTTCTATAACCCTTCCAGTGAACCTTGTATTGAAAACCCCTGTGGTACTTTTGGGAATTGACCACTCTCATTCCGGCTCGGCACCTTCCAGCATAGATGGTGGACGCGTGTCTCGGGGTTGCGTCGGAAATTGGGGCTCGTGGTAAGACGTCAACAGGGCCTCATTGAACACGGGATGGATGCTCTTCCACGTGTGAGGGATCTGCAGCTTATAAGAGCTCGCCCCAACTTTCTTGATGACCTTGAACGGTCCGAAGTGTTTGTCATCTAACTTCTTCATTGGCCTGTCCGTGCTGAGATTTGTCCCTTCCAACCATACTTTGTCTTCTTCCTTGTAGTCCACTGCCTCTGTTCTATTCCTGTCATAAAACTGTTTCATATCTTCTTTCACCATCTTCAATGCCAATCCGACTTCATCTCATGTCTTCCTCATTCCGTCGGCAAACTCCTGTGCAGTCTCATTTCTCAAAGCCATTTTTGGAGCGGTGCCTTTGTAGGGATGCCTGCCCATGTCTGCAAAGAACGGAGTTACTTTGGTTGCCGAGTGTACCCAATCGTTGTAAATAAACTCAGCAGAGGGTAACCATTTGTGCTAGTCGTTCTAATGGTAGTTGACAAATAACCATAAGAAATGTTCTATCTCCTGGTTCAACCGTTCCGTCTGCCCATTCGCTTGTAGATGATATGCCGTTGTAAAATTTCCTTCTATGCCCAGTAACCGATACAACTCCTTCATGAAACACGACTGATATTTGTTAGCGACTGACTAAGCCACGAGACTCAACCAGGTACCACAGCAAGAACTGAAAGAGAAAGTGTTTGTGTTCGTAAGACTAGGCTAGGCCAGGTGTATAAACGAGATCGCAACTAAAGTACAATGATACTACACTACTGCTTATATACTAGTAAGTCTGTGTTTGAGACTCCTTGTCCATACGCGTTTCCACTAGGGATGCTCCACGCCCTTGACCCAGTGTTGTATGCTACTAGTCCGTGAAACCATTAAATACGAGTGGTAACTGCATGTAAGTAATAATACTGAAACGACCATGTGTACTACGAGTGTCGGCGGTGTGTATACAATAGGGAGTCCATGAGGTATCAGCATGTATGATGTCATCCATGTGTTGGACGTGTGTCCGACATGAGTACGGCTTTGGTAATGAAAAGGGGTATGATCAGTGACAAAACAGATGATGAAACAGTCTGTTGGTTGATAAGACAAGGCCCCCAATAAGATATGATAAGATGTGAAAGTGTGAAAGTGTGAAAATATGGCGATTCATAACAATATTGCGGCCCTCGATTGTGTATCATCTGTCGTGGCATCCCATGTATGGGGAAAATGTGATCTCCGTAGATGCGGGCCATGCCTTCTGACGTCAGAGTAGTGTGTGTTGGTATGATGTGTAACCACTTTGTGAGGTGATCCACAAACGTGCTAATCACATTGTATCCTCCTGACTCTGGCAACTCACCAATCATGTCCGTCCCTACTACCTTCCATGGTTCGCTTGGTACATTGATAGGGTGTAAAGGTGCAGCCGGCTTTATGCAATATGATTTTGTGGCCTGGCATTTTTGACACCCTTCCCCGTATTTGCGGACATCTTGGCTGATTCCTGGCCACCAATAGGTGCATGTGATCAACTCGAGAGTCTTGTACCGTCCCGGATGCCCTGCAAGCTGTGCATCATGGTGCATTCCAATAACTCTTCCCCGCAATTCCTTGTCCTTTGGTATGTAAATATGATCTTTCCACATAATAAGTCCATTTTCCTTCTCTTCCCATCCTTTTTCTTTGTTTTCTAATGCTTTTTGTACATATCTGTCCTTGTTTCCTTTTCTTTGTTTGATTTTGTTAAGTAATTTGTCCTCCGGTGTATCTACTGTATGTAAAGAAAATTGAATTTGGGAAATAAAAAACTTCGGTTTGAGCAAAACAACATTTTTGTTATCTTTTTCCCCCTTCTCAAGGCCTGTCATCCTTGACAAGGTATCAGCTTTTCCCATTGTCCTGCCTGGCTTATGAATCATCTGTATGTCATATTCCGCCAACTTCGTAACCCATTGTGCCTGCCTCCGGTTCAACTTCTGCGGCTTTCTGAAGTACTGAAGGTTTTGATGATCGGTGAAAACCTCCACCGTTTCCTTTGCTCCAAGGAGATATTGTCTCCAGTCGTCAATCGAGTCCATAATAGCCATCATCTCTTTGTTGTAGATCTCATAATTGCATTCTACTTTGTTCACCGCGCGAGACCAAAAGGCTACTGGTCTCCATTTTCCGTCAACCAACTGGGAAAGAACCGCCCTGTTTGCATAGTTCGAGGAGTCTGCCTCAACTCAAAACTTGCCATCGTTGCGTGGTACAATCAGAACGAGTTCTTCCGTCATCCTCCGTTTCAACTCCTCAAACGCCTCATGCTGTTCCTCTCCCCAAACCCATTCACCCTTCCCGGTTAGCGATGTCAACGGTTTTGCTACTCCCGCAAATCCCCGAATGAAACATCAGTAGAAATTGCAGAAGCCCAGGAACAACTGTACTTCCTTCTTCTTTGTCGGCTCCCTCCATTCCTTCACTACGGCCACTTTTGCCGGATCCATCTTCACTTCTCCTCCGCCAACAATCACTCCCAAGTAATCTACTTTGTGTGCTTCGAAACTACATTTCTCGGGCTTTAAATACAACTTATTTACTCATAGTATCTCTAGTACTCATCGTACAATGTGCCTATGTTTGTAAATATAAGTATATCGTCCAGATAAACTATAACATGTCCTTCGTCAATTAGCTCCTTCAGAATGTGATTCATGAACGATTGAAATGTCGCCGGTGAGTTTGTAAGTCCGAAGAACATTGCCAATGGCTCGAACAGCCCCCGGTTTTCTAAACACTGCTTTTCACTCATCACTGTCTTTGATCCAAATGTTATTGTAACCCCATTAAACATCCAGCTTTGTAAACCATGTTGCTCCCTTCAACTTGTTGATAAGCTCCTGGATCAACGGCAAGGGATATTGGTTCTTGATTGTCATGTTGTTGTTAGCGACTGACTATAGCCATGAGACTAAACCAGGTACCACAGCAAGAACTAAAAGAGAAAGTGTTCATGTTCGTAAGACTAGGCTAGGCCAGGTGTATAAACGAGATCGGAACTAAAGTACAATAATGCTACGCTACTGCTTATATACTGGTAAGGCTGTGTTTGGGACTCCTTGCATACATGTTTCCACTAGGGATGCTCCGCGCCCTTGACCTAATGTTGTATGCTACTAGTCCGTGAAACCATTAAATACAAGTGTTGACTGCATGTAAGTAATAATACTGAAACAACCATGTGTGCTACAAGTGTTGACAGTGTGTATACAAGTCCATGAGGTATCAGCATGTATGATGTCATCCATGTGTTTGGCGTGTGTCCGACATGAGTACGGCTTTGGTAATGAAAAGGAGTGTGATTGGTGACAAAACAGATAATGAAACAGTCCGTTGGTTGATAAGACAAGCCCCCAATAAGATATGATGAGATGTGAAAATGTGAAAATATGGCAATTCATCACAGGTTCCATAAACTAACAACAATGTTAAGCAAGGGATCCAGGTGGCCACCGTCGATGTTTCTGTCCGAGGTCACAACTTGTGTATGTTCAGGCTCATTATCAGAGATAGTGCTTCAGCACACTGGCTGAACCTGATGAACAGGCGCGGTGCTCCGCTTCTGTGGTCCAGACCTGTCATCCGAAAGCACAATAATACAAATCTACCAGGATGCAGTCATATTAAAAACGGGAAGAAGAGAAAGACCTCAAAGTAAAGGCCGATTGGCGTGGATTGTCAACTAAAGCTCCTTCTCTGCGGATAGTAGCGAGGGTACTGGCAACTAGAATGAGCTTCAAGACTCTAAGAGCGGTACTACAAAAGTAGTGTAGTGATGCCATGTAGAGACATTTTGCAGATTCAAGCAAGTTGCAAAGACCAATCCTTCAAGCAGTGACGCCGTAGATGACAGCCGGATTTTCTATCTGCTCGTAAGACAAGCTGAAAAGGCAAAGATCAAGAAGATATGAGTACAAACCCGCGAAGCTATTAGATGGTCTTATGGTTAAGAGACTATGATGGCGGTGATGGCTGACTTCAAGACTTGTCGAACACCTACACCTGACAGCCGCACTTACGGCAGTGGCTCTTGCCGCAACCTTAGTTTGTCTCCCTCCGATAAGACTGCACTGCACCTTCAAATTACTCTCCTACGTCTGCGAACACACCCAGAGACGAAGGGCGACACCCGGTCACACCGTTATTTGTCAATGTCACACTGTGGTCACGGTGTTATGGGTGATCCCACGTCCACACAGCCACTGGACGTCCTTTCTACACGGCCAACACGGCCCTGCACACGTCCTACACGTCCACGGCCACACGGCCACACGTCCGACTACACGGTAAATTACCTGTGCCCCTTAACCAGGCGATGCCATACTCAAACCTCGCCGAGGACTCGGTGGCAAGTTGAGAGTCTCGGAAACACGTTTCTGGAGTCATTCGGTTCGTCATGAATGTCAGATAGTACTAGTAGATTAATGGCGCCTTGGGTATATACTTAATAATGCCCTATGTACAGTTCAAGCCGTATATTCTGGAGGCACCTCAACCACACGCCGCGCTTCTCGTGTACTACTTGCGCCCAAGCGAAGACCGCTGTCCTGATGCATCAGGAAATCCGTTGTCTCCGCGTCAAGATGGGTCTCCGTCTCACCAACACGCACCGCCTGAGATTGCTTCTCCTTGAGAAGCGCTACAGATGTTCGTGTAGACATTCCTGATACCGACAGTGTGACAGCTCTGGACGTCCTTGATGGGTCGGTCCATACACTGTCAGCCGGCGGATGGAAAGGCTCAACGCCGTATTCGAGCAGTGGGTCGTTCTGCACTGGCCGGGGATCAGGCATCTGTGAAGTTGATTGGGGGTTCTCGTGGCTAGTAATACGTCGCCTGCGTCGCACAAACCACAGGAACATGAATGCAGCCGTAACGGCGACGAGTCCGCCCACTACTCCGCCCACGATGACGGCGACGGGAACCGCAGGCGTTCGGTTCGCGGAGACTTGGGGAACGGGAGCTGAGTACGTGGGAGATGCTGTAACAGAGACAGATGGGCTAATAGTGGCCGCCGTTGTCGCTCCAGGCAACGAGGGATTGTCATCGGCTTCAACATAAAAGTTGGTCAATCCAAACCGCTGCTGGCCCACGTCGCCATTCCAGTGAATGAGTATATCGTGATATTCAAGAGGAACACGGTAAGAGGTGAATATTGTTTGTTGGAAGAGAGTGTCCCGGGAGTTGATAGTGTTGGAAAGGGAGAACGGAGTAGAGCCGGCGTAGCCTTTGATTGAGAATTGGCCAGTGGCTGGTGGGCCCTGCGTATTGTCTAGGATACCAATCATGGTGATTTGAGAACCTAGATGTATAATTTTCAGTGATATGAAGAACTATCGAAAAGTCAGTACGAAGTTCGCCGTACCATAGAAATGCAATGATATGGAGGCGTTATGACCCGCAATAATCGAATTTCGATAGAGCGAGTTAGGTTCCTCCTCAACGGTGCTTCCCGTCGAAGGCTGCCATTCGCCCAGAACCGTAACGTTGTTCGCCTCGAGAAGATAGGTGCCAGGGTATGCAGATTGGTAGTAACCTTCGTAACCTTCCGTCGCGAAAACCAGATAGTCGAACACTAGGCGAGTGTTGATATCGGAGGGAGCCTTCACAACAAGTTCGTGTTGGGAATCTTCTTCCAGTCCATCAGCGCTGCAGAGTAGCATCTGATTGGTGGCGAGAAGCAGTTTATGTGAGAAATCGTCGGACTGATCATGCATCTGGCGAGTACGATCATTGACCTGATCCGAGGGAGGGCCAGCAATGGCTGAATCGTCGACTTCGCACATGGGAAGTGGGTTGTCTGTATAGTCCCATGATCCATAAACGGAGACGGCAGAGCCTAGTAATCGTATAGAGATTAGTACCGTCGCTTTCAGGAAAATATGTCAAAAGAGCGCACCATTGAACTTGTAGGTAAACTCGTGGCCCGCACCCTGCGCCATGGATTGCGAGCCGTTGTATACCGGAACACCGTAACCGTCCGCGAAAGGGCCCACAATGGTCCAATTGGATCCTTTGTACTGAATGTCCCCGTTTGTGTTGTCGATGACGGTTTTGTAAGTGACGACGGGAGGACCGCCCATGGTAGATCCTGGGCCGACGCTCATGGCTAAATGAGACCTATGGTCACGGTCCACGGGTTAGGAGAAAAGACGAGGGGAGAGGGAAGGGGAAGGGGAGGAGGAAGAAAGGTAGAGCGATTTATTGCTGTCAGAGACTCGACGAAGAAGAGAAACCAATTAAAAGGAACGACACCCCAGCTCTACCATCGACAGATGAAGGAGAGAATGGTGTCGGACACCAGAGAGTTGGACGACCAGGAGTATAAACCTCGTTCAAAACTCGTCCAGGCCACACGATAAGGCTTCTCCATCAATCCATCAACGGAGGAGTCAAATGCGGAGTCATGCAATCGATAGAGAGCTACAAACCTGCTCTATAACGGTCGCAATGCAATTCGTGCTCTCGAAAGATCTACAGGGGAAACTTAGTCTCTGCTATTCTTTTTTTTGGAAGCGAAAGAAAGCGCAGTGTCATGTCTCCTGATTGACCTCGCGTCACTTTGGTACATACATCCAGGGCCTTGGTGTGGCATACTGGACCCACAGAACTGAAAATCTGCCTTAAATGCATTCCTGAAACTGACGTGCTGCGAATACGGAATCTTTTCAACCGCCGCTACATCAGAAACAAGTCGGAAATGAAAGAGTCGTGATGAATCGCTCAGAAATCTGTACTTTGTTCAATACGTCGTTGATGATTAGGCTAAGGCAAGTTGATCGAGGAAACAAACCCCTTTTCGAAGTTTCTTAAAGATCCCAAGGATATCATTAAAAGCGTAGGCTACAGGTAGTACTTAGTAGTGTATAGAATAGAGGCATTGAGAGGTAGCAAACAGGGTTTGCTGCTACACTAAGAAGGTATAAGTATACTTAACAACATACTATGCCCAGTTCAAGCAGTATATTCTGGAGGTACCTCAACCACACGTCGCCCTTCTTGGGTACTTGCTCCCAAGCGAACACCACTGTCCTGGTGCATCAGGAAATCAGTCGTCTCCGCGTCAGGATCGGCCCCCGTCTCTCCAACGCGCACCGCTTGAGATTGCTTCTCCTTGAGAAGCGCTACAGATGCTCGTGTAGTGGACATTCCTGAGACGGATAGAGTGACCGATCGCGACGGTCTGTACTCGGAGCTACTACTAGACGCAGGCATATCCGTCGAGAGACGAAGAGGCTCGACAACATATCCCAGCAGGGGCTCGGTTTGCATTCGCTGGGGCGCGGTGTGGTGAATACCGGGATCGTAGACGTTTTCGCGTCTCCGGCGACGCAGAAACCAGAGGAACATCATCATAGTGGCGACGGCGACAACCCCGCCAATGATGCCTCCGACAATCGTGGCAACAGGGGCAGCGGTTTCGCTCGCTGAAGCTTGGGAAGAAGAGGATGCGGAAGACTGGGTCAAAGAGGACGTCTGAGACTGTGTCGAGATTGGACTCGGACTAATGGTGGTCGCCGTGGGCTCCTGAAGCCATACGGGGCTACTAACCCTCTGGACATAGAAGTTGGTAAAGCCAAACCGTTGCTGTCCATGCTGGCCGTTCCACCGCACAACGATGTCGTGAATGTTTCCAATCAACGGATCCGACGTGAATATAGTCTGCTGGAAAAGAGTGCCCCGCGAATTCACAGTGTTGTCAATCGAAAATAAAGTCGGAGATTTATTGTCGATTGCATATTCTCCGGTCGCGGATGGACCTTGTGTATTATCCAGTATTCCAACCATCGCGATTTGCGTACCTAGACGTGAAGGGCATGTTTGTTAGAATGGGAGAAATGTGCATGAGGTAACCACGTACCATAGAAACGCCACGACATAGAAGCGTTACGAACAGGGAGTATTGAAGCACGATAGTCATAGGACAAGTCGGGTATTTCTTCTGTAGTTCTCCCCAACGCGCTCTCCCATATCCCGAAAACGTCGATGTCCGAATCAGTTGCATTATACGCCCATGTAGTACGAGGATCTTTCGCCGTTTGAGATGTGAAAATCAAGTAGTCGAACACAAGGCGAGTGTTGGCATCCGCGCTTGTCTTCACGACTAGACGATGTAGGATAGTCTCGTCCAAATCGTCTGTACCACACAATGGCATCTGGTTCGTGGCTAAGAGAAGTTTCGAGGAGAAATCGTCCGCTTCATCTCGCATTTGGCGAGTTCGAGCGTTGATGTGCTCCGAGGTAGGTCCAAGGATGACCAGCCCATCGACTTCGCATATCGGGAGCGGGTTGTCTGTGTAGTCCCATGAACCAAACACAGCGATGGAAGAGCCTGTTGAGGATGATTAGTACATATAGAAGTTCTAATGGCAGCGAAGAGCCCACCACCGAAGTTATAGGCGAATTCGTGTCCTGTACCCTGCGCCATCGATTGCGAACCATTGTAGACTGGAACACCATAGCCGTCCGCGAAAGGGCCGACGGTAGTCCAGTTGGATCCTTTGTACTTGATGCCCTCGTCTGTGTTGTCAATGACGGTTTTGATTTTCAGATGAGGTACGTCGACTGTCTCGTTCACCGCCACCGACATGGCGCAAGAATAGTGAGGATACCGAAATGAGAGGTACGAGTGCTGGAAAGAAGAGGTCTCTGGGACGTTGGAAGTGAGTCCACGACGCAGACTAAGGAATGTGAAGGGAAAAATGTGAGAGAGGCAGCCAGAGTCGATGATGGACATGTGTTGGACGACCAGGAGTATAATCTTCGGCCAGACCACACGATACCCGGGCTTCTCCATCAACGAATCAAGGGAGAAGTAAAGCCCGGTGTCAGACAGATGTTACAAGCTTCCTGGGTGAAGACTGCCTTTAGCAGTACGTCGGGTCGTAAGTTGGAAAGGTCTACAAGCAAGTTGACTGGTCTACGCTGGTCGTCGGTCTACGCTGGTCGTCGGTCGGTGACAACTTTCACACCATTCTCATAGAAGCGAAAGTGTTCGGCAGGCAGCGCACCGTCACACACATCCAGGGCCTTGGTGTGGCACAGTGGACCCACAGAACTGAAAAGTTGCCTGAAGTAAATGCATTCCTGAAACTGACGTGATGTGAATACGGAATCTTTTCAACCGCCGCCACATCAGAAACAAATCGGAAATGAAAGAGTGGTGTTATTTCCTTCGGAATCAACTTTCAACGCAACACACATTTGAACCGTGATGATGAGCTTACCTACAGCGGATCTTTGGATTCATCCTTCTCAAATCTTGGACGCCTGGCCTCACGATTCGCCTGGCCTCACGATTCGTCTGCCCTAAGACGTGTGCACATCAAAGTAGAGCTGTAGAGCATAGGAGCCTATTCAACAGAAGATATCGCCGTCACTGTTAATGTTCGAGGATACATGCGAAGGAAATTTCTCGTCACGTGGATATTGCGTGATTTGGCGGCTTGGTGTCGGGCCGGCGGCAACCACATGTCTTCTTTCGAACCAGCATGTTACTAACTGAGGTCTATTTACTAGACGGTCAATTTCAAGTATGCCGCCACGAATATGGCAATGCTAAAATGATGATCTTACAACGCGGTCAGCGCGCCGAGAACTAGGCAGGAAGGAATATATCGTTTCCATCAATACATTGGAACAAACGTTCCGTTATTTCTTCCACAAGGTGCATTCCACCGTCCTAAACCGACTTCTACGGCCTCAACTCACGACTGAGGATTCAGCAGTGTTGCTCCCGCCGTTCGTTGTTCAGCTGTAGTCGACGTCACGAGTACAGTTTGTTCTAGGATCCCCTGTGGAACGTATTACATGAAGTGCTCCTATGGTCCGGTGCCATGATATGCCCTGTTCGGCTTGCCTGAGGCCTTGTCAGTTGATCTCAATGGAGGTCTTCCGAACGTTATCGGAGCACTCGTTGAGAGGCAGTGATACCCGAGAGACTATTTTAAAGCGCGCTGTTTGGGAGTATTTAAGAGTCCATGCTTCTGGCACTAGAGTTCTTCGCTATCGCACGATGCCCCCACTTTTCACCCACACACTCGATACGCCTTCCTTCAAAGGCAGCCTTTCGTTGAACACTGGACTCTTCATCAATGGGCGTTTTGTTGATCCTATTCGAGGAGGCTCCATCGAGTGAGTAAACGTCGCCTTCAATTGTTTTCGTTCATATAACAATCAACATGTTCAACAGTGTGATCAATCCAGGCGAGCATCAACCTTTTTCATGAAAACTTACGACGCTCACGTTGTACAGCGACCGGTCAAGTTATCACATCGGTTCGGGCTGGTACGAAGGAGGATGTCGACCTTGCGGTGAAAGCAGCTAAAGAGGTGATAACTACCGATTGTAGTACACCCTTCTCTCACACTCTATTCTAGGCGTACAAGACGTCTTGGGGCCTCAAGGTTCCAGGAGTCGAACGTGGGAGGCTGCTATTGAAACTCGCAGACCTCGTCGAAGCCAACGTCGATGAGTTGGCCGCGTTGGAGTCCTTGAACATTGGTAGGGAGCTCCACGCACATATCCACTGTCGACCTACTGAGCTTTCTCACAGGAAGGCCATTTACTGCTTCAAAATCGCGTGATATTGGTGGTTCGATCGATATTCTACGCTACTTCGGTGGATGGGCAGACAAGATTCATGGGAAGACGATCGAAGTAGGTACTACGTCCCTGCCCTCCATCGATCTCATCAGACCTCCCAGACAAACGAAAACAAATTTGCTTACACTCGTCATGAGCCATACGGTGCTGTGGTAAGGTTGCATCTCGTTTCTCAACCTCTATAGCTACCTATTTGATTGAAACACAGGGCCAGATTATTCCGTGGAATGTACCTCTTGTATGCCTTCTCATTGACGCTTCATCAATGGTCTCCGTCAATTCCGTTATGTGTGTAGTTTTCTCTGGTAATCAAACTTGGCCCCGCGCTCGCGACTGGTAACACGATTGTTCTCAAGGTCACTGGGCTTCTTTCTCTATTCTACTCCTGCCTCACAACGAGGGTGTCTCCTAGCCCTCTGAGTTAACCCCGCTGACAGCGCAAAAACTCGCTGAACTGATCATTGAGGCCGGCTTTCCACCCGGTACAGAGTTCCTTTCATCTGCTTTTGGTTGCTGAGACTTTCAAAGGTGTCATCAATATTGTTAATGGGTACGGTACGTCTTAACATCGTTGTCAAAGTGTTGAACTCCATTGACATCCCGTAGGTCATACTGTTGGCCAGGCGATCAGCGAACATCCGCAAATCATGAAGATCGCTTTTACCGGCAGCACTGCTACAGGACGTCGCGTTCAAGAGGCATCTGCAAAGTCTAACTTGAAAGCTGTGTCGTTGGAACTTGGCGGCAAGAGCCCAAACATCATCTTCGATGATGCAGACATCAATCAAGCAATTCAATGGGCATCGTCTGCTGTGTTCCACAGCGCCGGTAGAGCCTCTTCTTACATCGTTGTTTGATGTAATCTAATGGAGGATCTCCTCGCAGGTCAGATGTGCTCCGCAGGCTCGCGTATACTAGTCCAGGAAGGAATATACGATGAATTTGTGGACAAACTTGCCAAATCCGCCAAATACTTTGCCACTACGAAAGGCGATCCATTCGATATCGCGACGCAGCACATGCCACAAGTATCCGAGGTACAATTGAAGGTGAATATCCTCGTTATGGGTATCCTCTTCTTGTTTGACAATATCGACATACCTACCAGCGTGTCCTTGGTTACATCGATATTGCCGAAAAGGAAGGAGCTCGAGTTCTCGTTGGTGGAACCCAGATGGGTTCGACAGGTTACTACTTTGAGCCAGCCTTAATCGCGGCGGACAATAATATGCGTATCGCGAGGGAAGAAATCTTCGGTCCCGTGGCCTGTATCATCAAGTTTAAAACAGAGGAAGGCGAGTGGCGTGTAGTAGTCATCCTACATCAACTTCCTCTGACTTCCCGCTCAGAGGCTATCGGGATTGCAAACGACACTGAGTACGGACTTGCCGCTGGCATCTTTACGCAGAACAACGCGCGAGCCATTCGCATGGCTCATGCCCTGGAAGCGGGAATGGCATTCGTGAACGAGTACAATAATATTGACTGTAACATTCCTTTCGGTGGATACAAGCAGTCAGGTATAGGACGCGAGAATTCGGAGTACGCTTTAGCGATGTGAGTGATCCCTTCTGTCGCGACATGGTTTAACACCTGAGCCATAGGTACACACAAGTAAAGGCGGTTCATATCAATATCGGATTGAAATTGTAACAGTATCTATGTAAATTAGGAAATGTAGTACAAAGTGATTTGGGATTTGAGCATTACGGGACGATGCGAGTCACACGGAGTCCGTCCTGGAGACTATACGCCCAGCGTTGGTCAACACAGTTCGCTGAGCGGCCGAAATCGAACCAACAAATTCCTGGATATCCTGGGCGAAGAGCGCAGGACATTCAAGCGTTGGATAGTGTCCTCCATCATGATGCTCCTTCCACATTGTTATGTTCTTAGCGACCGACGCCTGAGCCCACCATTTCGGGATGAACGCTGTGTCGTAAGCGAAGGCACTGACGCCGAACGCAACCGCCTTTCCCACCACCGGTGTCTGCCCTGCGACCTGCATGTTCTCCTTGTACAACCGCGCGTGGCCTGCATTCTCAGATATGAGATAGATCATAGCCCAGGTGATTACGACCTCCTTCTCCCAGACAAACTCCGGCCCCACAAGAATGTGCAACTTGTCGTATATCCAGGCGAGCATTCCAATGGGCGAGTCCAGTAGGGCATACGAAATTGTCTGGGGCTTTGTGCCTTGTATGAAGGCATAGCCTAGTTCTTCGTTGAACCAGTTCTGCATCCGCGCCATTCGCCGCTTTTCGTCGGGAGTGAACCAACCAAGGACTACGTACAAGAAGACAAGTGGGTCCTGAGTCGGGGAAGGCGGACCGAAGGCTTGGACGAAGTTGATATGAGCACCAAGACAGATATTGGGATATTCAGCATCAAGACAGTGCACGATGCCTGCACCCCAGTCTCCACCTTGGGCAATGAAACTCGCGTATTCAAGAATGTCCGTCATGAGCTTTTTGAAGACCGACGCGATGGATTTTATTGTAAATCCCGCACGCTAGACGATGTTAGCATCAGTCACTGTTTGCTCGAGCAGCTCAAGGCACACCGAAGCAGGCGAAGAAAAGGCAAAGCCTGGTATACTTGGAGCTACGAGTTGGAATGCCTGAGCTTTAGGATCTTCTGGGTCGACGAGACGCGACAGTAGACCTTCAACCTACGTCGGCAAGTTAATGTAAATTCTGTGAAAGCGGAGAAGTACTAACCTCCAGGAAACTACCCGGCCATCCGTGCACGAAGAGAAGTGGAATAGCATCGGATCGCTTGCTGCGGTGATGGACAAAATGGACGTCCAGCCTTTCGTCTCCTTCCTCGATCTTCACCGTGAACATGTGAAAAGTCTCATTCAATCTCTTCTCTACTTTGCGCCAGTCGTAGGAAGTGCGCCAATAGTCGACGAGGTCCTTTAACTGTCCAGCTGGCACTCCGTGGTCCCATTCTTTGCCTTCTGGATGGCTGACATCGGGAATAATGAGACTACTTTTGACGCGTTCCGAGATCCAGGATAGTTTGTCATCCGACACAGAGATCTGAAAGCGTTTGACAGCCATGATGGCTCAGATGGGCAAGTCGTGCGTCTAAAAGTTTTGTTAGAGACGCACTTTTTGCAAGACCGGTGGTGGTGTCAAAATGCGAAACAGTCTTTCGCAGGACCGGAGGCCGGGTTAACGGCACCTGCCATCATACGCTCCTCTATACGTAGAGGCTTCAGCTATCAACAGCGAATCGTATCTAACGAGGAAGTATACATATTCAACTTCATATGTAGTGAACACACGTCAATCAAGGTACATCCTATAGACTGCGTATATATTGTATCGTCACCGAATGTCCTCCCCTTTGTCGTCCTCGTACAAAGTACGACGAATCCTGCCGGCAAATGGCTCCAGCCTTGGTCCATACTGAGCAACCAGTCCATTCTGCGCTAATCTCTCCCATCGCTGTTCTTCATCGCTGCCGGGAGGAAATGACAGCCTCTGGTTCAGCCACAAAGTCTTCAGCACTCCCGTCCGAGCCTCGCATATTCCTAGCACGCTGTGCACTGGGTCCCGAGTCATGGTCCCTCGAAAGTCTAAACTCCCAAGAGCCGGAACAAGCGCCCTCTCCATTAAAACATTGCCTATGAGGGCAGGAGGGAGTCCATTGACACGTATTTTCAGGCGATGCAACGTGGAAGATACGGATTCGAGGAACGTGCGGAACATCAGCTCCGGCAACACCTCCAGCTTCTTAACGCAGCAGACCAACTCGATATTAGAAAGCTTGGGATACTTGGCGTCGATCAAGGGTAAAAGGATAGGCACCTTTGTGGATTTGGTCTCGTATATGAGCTTGAGCGATGAGAGCTCCGGGACGTTCAGGCACTCGAACCACGTCCTCAGAGCACCGACAACGCTGTGGTACTCAACGAGCGTCAAATGTATGACGTTAGGCATGTCAACCAACGGTAGAAGGTTCGTTGTGTCACAACATAAGTGTAAATGAGTGAGGTTGGTAAAATGACGCCACATAAAGACCAAGCCTCCTTCATCAACGCCGGAAGGTAGACTCAAATCAGTGATCTGCTCCCAAGGTACCGTGAATACATCCGGACGATAATGGCCAGTGCAGTGTGCGGTGAAGCGGACGAGGTGCCGCGTCATGGAGAAAACTTCAGGTGGAAGAATTGGGGATCCTCCGCTGAGTACTTCCACAGCGACAGTCGTCAAAGATGTGAAAAGTCCCTGTGCATTCTCCAAGCAGATAAAGTCCGCGAGGATGAAGGAGACTTTCAGACTCCTCCAATACGACGCGGTGGGAATAATCATGTACATGAGAGCTTCTTGAGGCGTACCCTGCAACAACTGCGGACTGAATAGTGCGATGTCCAGTTCTTGACCACGCACGCGATTCAAGCAGACGCCCAGCCTGAACATGGTCCGCGAGAGTTGAAAATTGCTCAGTGGTCGAAAATGTATATGTAATCGGGACCAGAGGCGAGGCGTATTGATGATGATACTACGCCATTGGCGGCATGTCTGTGAGGCAGGCCAAAGGCCTTGCGAAGAATCCAAGGTGTCCGACGATGAATCACCGTCATACATGTAGTGGAAGACGTTGTAAAGGACGTCGTCTGGAACTAGGCGAATGGGGTGAAGTATTGTTCCAGCGTTATGCAGATACGAGGATATCTGACTTCGCTGACTGCTCAGATAGGCTATCTGCCGATCCAGATCTGCGAGGATATCAGGCGCAGTGTGGATGATGTTCGAGAGGTCATGGCGCTCGGTTGAAGATGGCGGATCGTTGCATAAGAGAAGGGCCTCAAGCCGCGGAGTGAGAGGTCCCGACGAAGGAAAATCTTTGTACGTTGGATAGGAGGGTATGGTGGAATCCATAGTTTCCGATCAACTTCAAGAATTTAGTTTCAGTTGTGGAAGATAAAAGAAAGTGACACTTACTTCTAATGTTGGACGAGCTTCTCCCAAAGCAAAACCCCTGGAAACGACCGGTTAAGAAAACGTTGAACGTGGTGAAGATGAAACCTGTCTATGACATCATCTCTGCCGATCGACCAGACCTGGGCAATGTCTTAAACAGCGTATACAATGAATTGGACTATATTTTCAAGTCTCGAGTCCCTATGGAAGGCGTATTATAGTCCAACGAAACCTACAGGTAATGTATCATGGCCATCAACTACGACGTGGATTTTCGAGGCACACATCGCCCTCCAACTCGCAGCCATGTCCCCTTCCAACTTTAACGGCGCAGCAAGACGTAGTGACCTGAAGGAACCATGTGGCTCTAGGACGCGGGACAGAACCATATTTACTAGAGCTTCGTGGTCGTCGGGAGACACACGACAATCAAGATGGCGCAAGCGAGGTCGAAACGGAGATGCGCCAGAACTGACGGTGATAGTAAGCTTCGAAATGAGCAGAGAAGGAATGGAACTATTCCCCAGACAGAGATCCTCAACGAACGCAGCGTCTGAGAGGAATTTGTCAAGAGCTTTCGCTTCTTTTGACCGCCCGTAGTCAACTGCATAACCACCAATGGTCAAGTGTCGGCAGCACCCGCCATCTTCCCTCCACCGCGTCCAGGGTAAGTGGAAGGATGCATCAAAGTACAGCGTCAGATGCTGCAATTCAGGAAACATCATATGCGGGTATATATCCGCGATACACTCCTCGAATGCCCCAGTATGCTGATGTACCTTCAGCGTTGTTGTCAATGGAAAACAAACACGGATCGGCGGAAGAGTCTTCCATATCGACTCATGGCCATAGTGAAAGCACAACAGCAACTCTTCAAGATTTTCGGCCCTGCTCGCTTCCGCCAGGAAAGTCGGTATGATAAGATCGCCATATGCTGAGAGCGTTTTCAACTGAAAACCAGCAAGAAGACTGCCGGACCTCCACAGACTCGCATCGACATGTGCAGTGTGCAATTTTGCCGTTCGAAACAGTCCGTCCACGATAGTACGATGCCGCTTCTGTAGAGCAGGCGGTAGGCAATTCTCAAGCCAGACCTCCTCCAAAATATCGAAAGAATATGCTGGATCGGACGCGAGTCTGATGTGGGACATCAGCGGAATGTCCAAGACTAGCCTCTTCCATCGACGCACGGTGGCGAATAGTTTTGAAAACGTTGCGTTCTTGTGAAGTTGTTAAATCGCTGGTGATTTGTGGAACGAATATACTTACCTCGTTCAGAGGGCACCTTAAAAATACAGAGAGATGTCGTGTCCTGCAACGGTAGAGCTGCAGAGACAGGGCGTTGCCAAAGACGGCCCGAAGCTTCGACGCGAGAATGTAACCTGAGCCTCTGAGATCGATAATGATCGTCGACCACATATCCGGGGTGGTAAGCGCGAGCGCTCTCCAAGACCTGGAGATTGGGAGATCCACCAAGGTGTCTGGCGTAGGCTATATAACGTGGAACGTTTTGCGGTGCGAATTTCGGTCCAGTCGTGACACGCGTAAACAAAAATTTCGCGTAGAATGTCATCTGGCGTGTGGTGGATAGGATGCTATCGCATATATAATCAGGCCTGGTACGACTTAATAAAACGATGTCCTGACTAGAGGCATTGTGGACAGCGAGTGCCAGCGTACCATGGCGGCAAGAGGCAAGTATTTTCGGCAATCAAAATCTGCTGACAATGAATCATTTGGTCATGGTGTCAATGCCATTCGTGTTTTTTTACTCGTACGCTCGTGTAATCACGCGTGAGTACGGCCCACAGACCAACCCGGAGGGCTTTGCGCTCCCGTAAAGTACAAGATTGGAGTCGACGCCTCCTGAAAGTGAATGCAAAGATTTTCTCTGGATTCTCTCACCGTAGCCAGAGATCTGAGAACTATCGGAGAGAGTGCGTGTCAGCCCGATATGCGATCGTTCACAAATTGCGCTCAGGACCTGTACAGGAGGAGGAAGAATGTAGTTATTACAAGGTAGTTCTACGTATCCTGTACGTATCACAGCAAAACAAACAATCAAGACAGGAGGCAAGTCGTAAAACGACGAAAGAGATCACAGAATGGAAAAGAGAACATAAACCACAACTACGCCCGCTACACACCTAATCACCAGAAGGACCCAGTTACACGCGGTGAAAGGGTTGTAACCCATGCCTATTGATTGCAGACATGAAAATACAGAATACTGTAGTGTTTCAACCGCAAATTCACATAACGGGTCACGGGGGTCTTTGAAGTGAAGCTATATATACATCATAACGGGTCACGGACCACTTTGGTCAGGCACGAGCCTCCAAATAAGGAAATTTCAGGTCCCGCTATAAGCGGAACTGTCCAAAAAAGGCAATTTAAGGGTCTGTGAAGCTGTTCGCTGTAACTTCAGACCATAATGGGTCACAGGCTGTGAAGTTACGGTCGAAACGCTACAGTAGGCTGGGGTGTGCCCTCTGTAGTAGACACTTTGACTGCGGCGGGAGACCCTGCGCAATAAATGAGTGTCAGTACAAGAATGACGCTCATATTACAAAGAAGAGTAACCTCCAACGATACCCGCCACACCAAAACCAAGGATAATGAGCACAATGAAGAAAAGTCCAAGAAGCAAAACAAGCGGCACTATGAGTATCCAGGGGCCTATGAAGACCAGTGTTGATATAGCAAGCGTGACATATGGATTGGCAAGCACTATAGAAGAGCGATTAGCATTGAAACATGGGGCTTCTAAGGAATGGCCAACATAAGGCGTTAATGTCGAAGGAGCAGTCGTGGCTGTGCACAACGTGTCCCAATCCGGCATCTTCCGGAAGCTTCGCGTGCATACTCGTTCACGCGGATTTGGGATGTTTGCTCGTCTGCTCACTCAGCAAATGAGTCAAGTATTTATTCCAGTAGATAGTAGAACATTCTAGTACTCTACAATTTGTAGTATATATACGCGGCCTGCAAGGCCCTCAGAATATCTAATTACTCTTACTTCTCCCTCATCCTCACATAGCTCGAGTCTCGCAGTTAGCCACTGCAACATCATATTCCCCATATTTTACAACAGGTTATGGGCCCCGGCCTTAACTAAACTATACCAAGACTCACTATACAACTTACCTCACCAAATCACACATCATAATGTCTGACTCTCTCCCCTCATCGCTCTTCCGTATTGAGCTCCTCCAAGAGCACAACTGGGTTCCGTACAAGCGTCGCGTCACCGCAATATTACGAGAACGAGGTCTCTTGAAGTACGCCGAAGGCACAACCAAAATCCCTGTGCCGGCAGATGCTAATAACATCACTACGGAGGAAGCAACCAAGATCAGGAAATGGAAGAGGAAGACGGACAAGCGCAGACACAAATCAAGCTCACCTTGAGTGACTCGCAGATGATACATATCGCGGGAGCCAAGATAGCAGCCAAAATGTGGTCGCAGCTGAAGTTAGTAAAGGAAGCTAGAGGAAAATTAGGGATACTATCGATCCGCCGCCGTCTCTACCGCACTGTTGCCAACAAATCCACAGATATCACCGAACACACCACATAAATGTGCCGCGTCCAGGAAGAACTTGGTATCTTGGGAAGTGTCGTCACTGACAAAGATTTCCTAATGCTGCTCATCAGTTCATTGCCCAAGTCTTGGGACCAATTCACATCAGTGTACCTTGGTGCTACCGGAAATAACCCCACTGTTATCTCCCACAAGTTCATCTCCATCATCCAGGAAGAGAACCGACACCGAAAGGAGAAGTCTGGTGGGGGCGAATCAGCCATGTACGGTCATAGCGGAAGCCAGGCAGGCAGGAACTGGAATGACAGAGACTCCACATCAGGAAGGGTATCCGACAATGTTGAGTGCTTTAACTGCCACAAACGAGGCCACACCAAGAACCAATGTTGGTCAAAGGGTGGCGGCCAGGAAGGAAAGGGCCCGAGCAGGAACAAAAGGAAGAAGGAAAGATCTAACCAGGCCCAGTCAGGGAATGCTTATGATGACGTAGTTGAGACATCCTACCAGGTAGCGGAGACAAAACCCCAATTTGATAATCACTTCGCCCGTTATACCTGGCTCTCAGACTCAGGCACCATGTCATACATATCCAACAACCGTGTGACCTTCGTCAACTTTCGGCCACTCAAGGCAACCTCCATCAATGACATCAGAAACATTGCAATCAAAGCTGTGGGCAGAGGAACAGTCCTGTTAGACTGCAAAGTCAATGGGCAAACTATCACTCACAAGCTCAAAGACACATTATTTGCCCCGAATGCCGCCAACAACCTCATCTCCATCAGCAGACTTGATGACGCCGGGATGAAAGCCTCATTGTCAGGAGGTCAGGTGTGATTCCTCCGCAGAGACGGGAAAGTCCTAGCGGAAGGACAGAAGACGCGCCAACTATACCTTATGAAGGCATGTGCACGCATTGTAGCGCCCAAGCAGTTAAATGTCGCCAAAACAAGCAACAGAGACACATGGGATGCATGACATCTGAAGCTGGGACACCTAGGAAAGGCAGGGTTAGAAAGATAGAAAAAAGAGAAGGGCTCGTTGAAGGACTTACCATATCGGACGACTTGCCGCCACTCAGCCAATGCAAAGCCTGTATTCAGGCAAAGATGACACTTCGCCCGTTCCCGCAGAAAGCGAAAAACCGACACAAACAGCCAGGAGAATTGACCCATGGCGATATTTGGGATCCGGCCCGCGTTGAGTCCCTGCAGAAGTCAAAATACTCTATCATGTTCACCAACGATGCGACATGCCGCTGCAGACCTGAATTTCTAAAACAGAAGTCAGAGTCATTTTGAAAGATGAAGGAATACATCACCTTTATTAAGCAGCAGGATGGAGTCAAACCCAAAGTTATTTGGGTGGACAATGCCAAGGAACTGACAGGCGGAGAGGTCAAAGAATGGTTGAAGAAAGAAGGAATTCACTTACAGACACCAGCACCATATGCACACTCGTCAAACGGGGTAGCTGAACAATTTAATTGCACCCTAGTCAAACTTGCGCGCACTGTTAGCAACTGACTAAGCCACAAGACTCAACCAGGTACCATAGCAAGAACTTAAAAGAGAAAGTGTTCGCGTTCGTAAGACTAGGCTAGGCCAGGTGTATAAACGAGATCGGAACTAAAGTACAATGATACTACACTACTGCTTATATACTAGTAAGTCTGTGTTTGAGACTCCTTGTCCATACGCGTTTCCACTAGGGATGCTCCACGCCCTTGACCCAGTGTTGTATGCTACTAGTCCGTGAAACCATTAAATACGAGTGGTAACTGCATGTAAGTAATAATACTGAAACGACCATGTGTGCTACGAGTGTCGGCGGTGTGTATACAATAGGGAGTCCATGAGGTATCGGCATGTATGATGTCATCCATGTGTTGGGTGTGTGTCCGACATGAGTACGGCTTCGGTAATGAAAAGGAGTATGATCGGTGACGAAACAGATGATGAAACAGTTCGTTGGTTGATAAGACAAGGCCCCCGATAAGATATGATAAGATGTGAAAGTGTGAAAATATGGTCATTCATAACATCACCCCCTCCTTAAGGCGCAAGTTCCATTCTGCGCCAGATTTGCTCCATGAGGGCCGCAGAGGGTAGCGTGACATCAATAGGTTCAGTGTCAGGCGATGGCATGGGTCGGAATAGATGTGATGGAAATTGCGACATGGGGACTTCGATGCGAGCAAGCGCAGGTGGCTTCGGCTTGTTCGGATATTGTTGGTGGAAATCGCTGATAGCTTCGTCGGCATTTTTGAGATTGCATGCCGGTTCCCATGTCTGCTCGTGTGTGCCATAACCCTTCCAGTGAACCTTGTATTGAAAACCCCCGCGGTACTTCCGGGAATTCACCACTTTCTCAACCTCCCATTCCGGTTCGGCTCCTTCCAGCACAGGTGGTGGACGCGTGTCTCGGGGTTGCGTCGGAAATTGGGGCTCGTGGTAAGACGTCAACAGGGCCTCATTGAACACGGGATGGATGCTTTTCCACGTGTGAGGAATCTGGAGCTTGTAAGAGCTCGTCCCGACTTTCTTGATCACTTTGAACGGCCCGAAGCGTTTTTCATCGAGCTTCTTCATTGGTCGGTCCGTGCTGAGATTCGTCCCTTCCAACCATACTTTGTCGCCCACCTTGTATTCTACTGCGTCTGTCCGCTTCCTGTCATAAAACCGTTCATATCTTCCTTTGCCATCTTCAATGCTGATCCCACTTCGTCCCATGTTTTCCTCATGCCGTCGGCAAACTCCTGCGCAGTCTCGTTTCTCGATGCCGTTTGCGGAGCGGTGCCTTTGTAGGGATGTCTGCCCATATCTGCAACGAACGGAGTGACTTTGGTCGCCGAGTGAACTCGATCGTTGTAAACGAATTCAGCAGAGGGTAGCCATTCGTGCCAGTCGTTTTGATGGTAGTTGACAAATAACCGTAAGAAATGTTCTATCTCTTGGTTCAGCCGTTCCGTCTGCCCATTTGCCTGTGGATGATATGCCGTTGTAAAGTTTCCTTGTATGCCCAACAACCGGTACAACTCCTTCATGAAACGCGAGTGGTATTGTGGACCGCGATCATGTATCATCTGTTGTGGCATCCCATGTATGGGGAAAATGCGATCACGGTAAATGCGGGCCATGCCTTCCGACGTCAGAGTGGTGTGTGTGGGTATGATGTGTAATCGCTTTGTGAAATGGTCCACAAACGTGCTGATTGCATTGTATCCTCCCAATTCTGGCAGCTCTCCAATCATGTCCGTCCCTACTACCTCTTATGGCTCGCTTGGCACATCAATAGGGTGAAGAGGTGCAGCCGGCTTTGTGCAATGTGACTTTGTGGCCTGGCATTTCTGACACCCTTCCATGTATTCATGGATGTCTCGGCTAATTCCAGGCCACCCATAGGTGCGTGTAATCAGCTCGAGGGTCTTGTATCGTCCGGGATGCCCTGCAAGCTGTGCGTCATGATGCATTCCGATAACTTTTCCCCGCAATTCCTTGTCCTTCGGTATGTAAATATGATCCTTCCATATAATAAGTCCATTTTCCTTCTCTTCCCATCCTTTTTCTTTGTTTTCTAATGCTTTTTGTACGTATCTGTCTTTGTTTCCTTTTCTTTGTTTGATTTTGTTAAGTAATTCGTCCTCCGGTGTATCTACTGTATGTAAAGAGAATTGAATTTGTGAAATAAAAAACTCCGGCTTGAGCAAAACAATGTTTTCGTTATCTTTTTCCCCCTTCTCAAGGCCTGTCATCCTTGACAAGGCATCAGCTTTCCCCATTGTCTTGCCCGGCTTGTGAATCATCTGTATGTCATACTCCGCTAACTCCGTAACCCATCTCGCCTGCCTCCGATTTAACTTCTGTGGCTTCCGGAAGTACTGGAGGTTTTGATGATCGGTAAACACCTCCACCGTTTCCTTTGCTCCAAGGAGATATTGTCTCCAGTCGTCAATCGAGTCCATAATAGCCATCATTTCTTTGTCGTAGATCTCGTAGTTGCGTTCAACTTCATTTAACGCGCGAGATCGGAAAGCCACTGGTCTCCATTTGCCTTCGACGAACTGGGATAGAACAGCCCCGTTGGCATAGTTCGAAGAATCTGCCTCGACTCGAAACTTGCCGTTATCGCGTGGTACGATCAGAACGGGTTCTTCCGTCATCCTCCGTTTCAACTCCTCAAACGCCTCGTGCTGCTCCATGCCCCAAACCCACTCGCCCTTCCCGGTTAGCGATGTCAATGGCTTCGCTACTCCCGCAAATCCCCGGATGAAACGTCGGTAGAAGTTGCAGAAGCCCAGGAATGACTGTACTTCCTTCTTCTTCGTCGGCTCCTTCCATTCCTTCACTACGGCCACTTTTGCCGGATCCATCTTCACTTCTCCTCCTCCAACAATAACTCCTAAGTAGTCTACAGTGTGTGCCTCAAAACTACATTTCTCGGGTTTTAAATACAACTTATTTACTCGTAATATTTCTAATACCCTTCGTACAATCTGTCTATGCTCCTCGAGAGTGTTCGTAAAGATAAGTATATCGTCCAAGTAAACGATAACATGTCCGTCGTCAATCAATTCCTTCAGAATGTAATTCATGAACGATTGGAACGTTGCCGGCGAGTTTGTAAGTCCGAAGAACATGACTGAGGGCTCGAACAGGCCTCGGTTTGTTCTAAACGCCGCTTTCCACTCATCACCTTCTTTGATCCGGATGTTATTGTAACCCCATCGGACATCCATCTTCGTGAAAACCTTTGCTCCCTTCAACTTGTCGATAAGCTCCTGAATCAACGGCAAGGGGTATCGGTTCTTGATTGTCATGTCGTTCAACTTCCGATAATCCTGCACTGGCCGAAGGCTTCCGTCCTTCTTCTTGACAAAGAAGAAGGGTGACCCATAGGTGAAATTGACGGCCGTATACGTCCCGTCCGTATGTTTTCTTCCAGGAATTCATCTAATGCCTTCTGCTCGGATGGACTAAGGGGATAAACCTTGCAGTCAACCGGTTTGGAACCAGGCGTAAGTTCTATCGCGTGATCCCAGGGTCTTCGCTCCGGTAACTTGTCAAAGTCCGCCTTGCTGAATACATCGGAAAATTCCTCGATGTAAGGTGCAGCAGCGGATGAAGGCTGTTGTGATCTCAGCTTTTCACCGCTTTTGCGATAGTTGTCCCAGTCCATCCAGAACAAACGCTCTCCCTCCTCCAACTTCTCTTCTATGTCTTCTCCTTCATCTTCCGGTGAGTCGTACTCGGGTAGGTATCCGCAGCGGTCTGGGCATCGATCAAAAGTCAACGTGGATTCCGTCCAGTTGATCGTGGGGTTGTGATATCGTAACCAATCTAGCCCCAAAAAGATGCTTGTTTTGCCAAGATTGGTGACGGCCAACTCGATCTTTTCTGCGTGATCGCCGATCTTCATCCGGACCTCCACAAAACCTTCGATTGCTCCTCCCTCGTTTAGGGTTCCATCCGCATTGTAGACAGGGAGCTTGACCGGTAACTCCTTGATCGGGAGTCCGTTCTTCTCGACGAATTCTTTATTGACACAAGAACCCGTTGCTCCACTATCAAGAAGGGCACTCGTTTCCCATTCAGAGCCTGTGTGTACGCTCTCTATGGTTACTCGGAGTTTCATGTCCTGCCCCTTTGTTCCCCGGATGTACTTCCTCGACTTTTTCAACTCCGTCACAACTTCCACCGCAGCTTCCTTTGTCAACGCTCTGATCGCCATCACCTTCTCCTCCGTCGCTTCTCTCTCTCTCCGCTCCGGCATCCATGCTCTCAAAATTCCCACTGCTCTCGGCACATCATCCTCTCTTAGCCGTTGTGCGATCCACTCGGGCGTATTTGGCTCAAATCTTTCTTTCGCAGGTTTTGTTGGTGAAGTCGTCGATGATTTTTAGATGTTTCAGTACCCGTACTGTAAATAAATTCTGCATCTGACAACCCTTCCCTTGATGACTGCTCCGGCAGGACTGCGTCTACTGCGGGAGCTTCGCAAAACCCAACTCTTCGGCCAACTTCTTCTTCTCCTCGTTGTTCATTTCGGTCCATAGACCCCGAATCGTCTGGGGTCGACCCTTCTTAGGACAAAACCTGCTGACATGGCCGTGTTCGCCACAGCTGAAGCAAAGTCCTCTTCGACGTGCGTTGTCGATGTCCATCAGTCTGCCGGCTCCTCCATAGGTAACGCCGGTGGCATCTCGTCGTGTGATTGGCGTCGGGGGTGGATTCGTAGGGTTGACTCTTGATGTAGCCGCCTGCGGAGCTTGGGGCCGAACCTGCATGCCGGACCTCTTGCTCGCCGCCCGCCTTCTCCATAGCTGATCAATCTGAATGATCTGTGCCTTCCAATCCTTGTACTTCTTGGCAACCCATCTCGGCTGCCATAGATCTGGTCGATAATCTTCTCGTTGACATTGGTCTCGAGAAGTCGCACGACAAATGCGTCATCCTTCGAGTATTCCGCCTGAGTAAGCAGGACTCAACTTCTGAAAGAAATCTTGAGCGGTGTCTTGCCCCTGGCGCAACCGTTCGATCTGATCTTGCGCATCTCGCGCGAGGTTGGAGTCCACAAATCGCTCCTTCAAATTCTCCTTGAACTCAGTCCAAGAGACTGTCCATTCCTCTTCTTCCTCGTCGAAGTTCTGGTCCGAGTAGTTCTGGACCCATGCATCAACATGATCTCCTCGGATGTAGGAGAGAACAACATCAATCCTTTCGGAGTCGATGTGAGGTTGTTCTTCTTGTCACGGATGTATGTGAACATCGATCGCCACCAGCTCTTGTACTTGGACTTGTCCCCGTCATAGTCATAAGGCTTGTTGACAAGGGATCGGCCTTTGGTTTCGTCATTGGCGTGATGAGCAGGTGTGTGATGAGCGGCTTTGGGTGCTTCGTTGGACATGATGGATCGGGGTGATGGGATCAGAGAGTGAAAGGGTGAAGTGGGGATATGGGTGATGCGGATTTGGATGAAACGGGTGAGGGAATAGAGGTTTGGATGAATAGGGAGGGATCGCCTAGATCTGAAATAGAATCCAGGACTTGGTAGGGTGGGGAATGATGATGTGTATCGTAAGGTAAGTAAAGTAGGTAGGTATCGTAACTGTCTACTCTATTTTACCGGCTACTGACTACGTATCTACGGAGCCCAAGAGCTCGTCACAAGTTCGCAATTGCCCAGCCGACGTCCCTCTGGTGTGAGGTAAGCCGAAGTTTTCCTGGGAACGGGGGTTGACCCGTAAACAGCGCCCACTGAAGTGCAACTGCCAAAAGTTCGTTCTCGTGAGAGCGGCTACTTCCAGCACCCGAGGCAGTTATCTCTAACTGTTAGCCGGCGCTACTGGGACCAATACACACGTATGCGGACGTGCGCTGGGATTAGGAATCCGTCGATCTGTAAACAGGAAAGGGGATGGGGAATGTGCGATGATCAAACAGCGAAGTGCTGATCGACGATCAGGGATGTGTGGTAGGTGGTAGAAAGTAGTTCCGATCTTCTGTTAGCGACTGACTAAGCCACGAGACTCAACCAGGTACCGCAGCAAGAACTTAAAAGAGAAAGTGTTCGCGTTCGTAAGACTAGGCTAGGCCAGGTGTATAAACGAGATCGGAACTAAAGTACAATGATACTACACTACTGCTTATATACTAGTAAGTCTGTGTTTGAGACTCCTTGTCCATACGCGTTTCCACTAGGGATGCTCCATGCCCTTAACCCAGTGTTGTATGCTACTAGTCCGTGAAACCATTAAATACGAGTGGTAACTGCATGTAAGTAATAATACTGAAACGACCATGTGTGCTACGAGTGTCGGCGGTGTGTATACAATAGGGAGTCCATGAGGTATCGGCATGTATGATGTCATCCATGTGTTGGGTGTGTGTCCGACATGAGTACGGCTTCGGTAATGAAAAGGAGTATGATCGGTGACGAAACAGATGATGAAACAGTTCGTTGGTTGATAAGACAAGGCCCCGATAAGATATGATAAGATGTGAAAGTGTGAAAATATGGTCATTCATAACAGTCATACCCTGGCGGCTGCTTCATGAAGATTTCTTCTTCGAGTTCTCCATCTAGGTAAGCGCCTTTGATATCCATCTGACCTATTTTAAGGTCCTCAATGGCTGCGATTCTCAGGGCTGCTTGTACGGATTCAAGGCAAACGACTGGCGCAAATGTCTTGGTGTAGTCTACACCAGGGATTTGTGAAAATCCCTGTGCAACAAGTCTGGCTTTGTACTGTGACACCTGTCCATGTTCATTGTACTTCTTGATGAATGTCCATCTGCACCCCATAATGTCTCGTCCATCTGGTAAGTCGTTTAATTCCCATGTTCCCATCTGATGAAGCATGCTGATTTCCTCATCCATAGCCTCCTTCCACTTGGGCCATTTGGGCGAGGCTTGTGCCTCTGCTAGGCTTTGCGGGAAGTCATCGCGGTCCATGTGCTTGCCATTGCCGGCAAGATAGCTCTGGATGACGGCAAGATTTGCGGACTCGGGTGGACTGTGCTCGGATGGCGACGGACGAGGGATTCATGATGTTTGGGATGAACAAGCATTTGGGTTGTTGAGTTTGGCATATTTGTGTTCTGTCGCGGTGCAACTAGACCGCCGGATTGGTCCTGATGGTGGTTTCGGGATTTGTGATGGCTTGGGGATTGTCGGTGGCGTAATTGGTGGGTTGACTGCTGTTGGTGCCTCTTTCTTCTGCTGATCCATATCCTGCTCAGACTTTTCTGGCAATTGCGGGTCGCTAGCACCTCCTGTCTCCCCCTTGAGCTGCATATTGTCAATGTTTTTGACGTCAACTGCTGGTGCCGGCTGCACAAACTCATAGTTCCGTGATTTCCGGATGGATCGCAGGCCCGTGTTGTAGTATTTTACGACTACGGGGTCGTCTGAAAACCCAACAAAGGTATGTTTTGTTGCTTTGCTCAAGTTTCCGCCAAGTTTTGACAAGTTTTTCCCTTCTCTTTTCACCCAGACTGGACACCCAAACTCCCGGAGATGCAAGATGTCGGGCTTCTTGCCTGTCCAAGCTTCTTCCGGTGTCTTTCCTTCGAGCGCAAGTGTTGGTGCGTGATTGCGGATATATGCCGCATACTTGACCGCACATTCCCACAGGAACGATGGAAGGCCTCGCGCAATAAGCATTGTGCGTGTTATGAATGACCATATTTTCACACTTTCACATCTTATCATATCTTATCGGGGGCCTTGTCTTATCAACCAACGAACTGTTTCATCATCTGTTTCGTCACCGATCATACTCCTTTTCATTACCGAAGCCGTACTCATGTCGGACACACACCCAACACATGGATGACATCATACATGCCGATACCTCATGGACTCCCTATTGTATACACACCGCCGACACTCGTAGCACACATGGTCGTTTCAGTATTATTACTTACATGCAGTTACCACTCGTATTTAATGGTTTCACGGACTAGTAGCATACAACACTGGGTTAAGGGCATGGAGCATCCCTAGTGGAAACGCGTATGGACAAGGAGTCTCAAACACAGACTTACTAGTATATAAGCAGTAGTGTAGTATCATTGTACTTTAGTTCCGATCTCGTTTATACACCTGGCCTAGCCTAGTCTTACGAACGCGAACACTTTCTCTTTTAAGTTCTTGCTGTGGTACCTGGTTGAGTCTCGTGGCTTAGTCAGTCGCTAACAGAAGATCGGAACTACTTTCTACCACCTACCACACATCCCTGATCGTCGATCAGCACTTCGCTGTTTGATCATCGCACATT
The DNA here is from genome assembly GCA_015501055.1 of Mucidula mucida. NCBI lineage: Eukaryota > Fungi > Basidiomycota > Agaricomycetes > Agaricales > Physalacriaceae > Mucidula > Mucidula mucida. Next base: position 52,226 of record JADNYV010000082.1, read on the forward strand.
CCCCATCCCCTTTCCTGTTTACAGATCGACGGATTCCTAATCCCAGCGCACGTCCGCATACGTGTGTATTGGTCCCAGTAGCGCCGGCTAACAGTTAGAGATAACTGCCTCGGGTGCTGGAAGTAGCCGCTCTCACGAGAACGAACTTTTGGCAGTTGCACTTCAGTGGGCGCTGTTTACGGGTCAACCCCCGTTCCCAGGAAAACTTCGGCTTACCTCACACCAGAGGGACGTCGGCTGGGCATTGCGAACTTGTGACGAGCTCTTGGGCTCCGTAGATACGTAGTCAGTAGCCGGTAAAATAGAGTAGACAGTTACGATACCTACCTACTTTACTTACCTTACGATACACATCATCATTCCCCACCCTACCAAGTCCTGGATTCTATTTCAGATCTAGGCGATCCCTCCCTATTCATCCAAACCTCTATTCCCTCACCCGTTTCATCCAAATCCGCATCACCCATATCCCCACTTCACCCTTTCACTCTCTGATCCCATCACCCCGATCCATCATGTCCAACGAAGCACCCAAAGCCGCTCATCACACACCCGCTCATCACGCCAATGACGAAACCAAAGGCCGATCCCTTGTCAACAAGCCTTATGACTATGACGGGGACAAGTCCAAGTACAAGAGCTGGTGGCGATCGATGTTCACATACATCCGTGACAAGAAGAACAACCTCACATCGGACTCCGAAAGGATTGATGTTGTTCTCTCCTACATCCGAGGAGATCATGTTGATGCATGGGTCCAGAACTACTCGGACCAGAACTTCGACGAGGAGAAGAGGAATGGACAGTCTCTTGGACTGAGTTCAAGGAGAATTTGAAGGAGCGATTTGTGGACTCCAACCTCGCGCGAGATGCGCAAGATCAGATCGAACGGTTGCGCCAGGGGCAAGACACCGCTCAAGATTTCTTTCAGAAGTTCGAGGTCCTGCTTACTCAGGCGGAATACTCGAAGGATGACGCATTTGTCGTGCGACTTCTCGAGACCAATGTCAACGAGAAGATCATCGACCAGATCTATGGCAGCCGAGATGGGTTGCCAAAGAAGTACAAGGATTGGAAGGCACAGATCATTCAGATCGATCAGCTATGGAGAAGGCGGGCGGCGAGCAAGAGGTCCGGCATGCAGGCCCGGCCCCAAGCTCCGCAGGCGGCTACATCGAGAGCCAATCCTACGAACCCACCCCCGACGCCATCACACGACGAGATGCCACCGGCGTTACCTATGGAGGAGCCGGCAGGCCGATGGACATCGACAACGCACGTCGAAGAGGACTTTGCTTCAGCTGTGGCGAACACGGCCACGTCAGCAGGTTCTGTCCGAAGAAGGGTCGACCCCAGACGATTCGGGGTTTATGGACCGAAATGAATGACGAGGAGAAGAAGAAGCTGGCCGAAGAGTTGGGTTTTGCGAAGCTCCCGCAGTAGACGCAGTCCTGCCGGAGCAGTCATCAAGGAAAAGTCGTCAGATGCAGAATCTATTTATAGTACTGGTACTGATACACCTAAAATATCATCGACGACTTCACCAACAAAACCTGCGAAAGAAAGATTTGAGCCAAACACGCCCGAGTGGATTGCACAACGGCTAAGAGAAGATGAAGTGCCGAGAGCAGTGGGAATTTTGAGAGCATGGATGCCGGAGCGGAGAGAAGAGAAGCGACAGAGGAAAAGTGATGGCGATCAGAGCGTTGACGAAGGAAGCTGCGGTGGAAGTCGTGACGGAGTTAAAAAGTCGAGGAAGTACATCCGGGGAACAAAGGGGCAAGACATGAAACTCCGAGTAACCATAGAGAGCGTGCACACAGGCTCTGAATGGGAAACAAGTGCCCTTCTTGACAGCGGAGCAACGGGTTCTTGCGTCAATAAAGAATTCGTCGAGAAGAACGGACTCCCAATCAAGGAGTTACCGGTCAAGCTCCCTGTCTACAATGCGGATGGAACCCTAAACGAGGGAGGAGCAATTGAAGGGTTTGTGGAGTTGAAACGGAGGATGACGGAAGAACCCGTTCTGATCGTACCACGCGACAACGGCAAGTTTCGAGTCGAGGCAGATTCCTCGAACTATGCCAACGGGGCTGTTCTATCCCAGTTCGTCGAAGGCAAATGGAGACCAGTGGCTTTCCGATCTCGCGCGCTGAACGAAGTGGAGCGCAATTATGAGATCTACGACAAAGAGATGATGGCTATTATGGACTCGATCGACGACTGGAGGCAATATCTCCTAGGCGCTAAGGAGACAGTGGAGGTTTTCACCGATCACCAAAACCTTCAGTACTTCAGGAAACCGCAGAAGTTGAACCGGAGGCAGGCGCGATGGGTTACGGAGTTGGCAGAGTATGACATACAGATGATTCACAAGCCGGGCAAGACGATGGGGAAAGCTGATGCCTTGTCAAGGATGACAGGCCTTGAGAAGGGGGAAAAAGATAACGAAAACGTTGTTTTGCTAACACCGGAGTTTTTTATATCACAAATTCAATTTTCTTTACATACAGTAGCTACACCGGAGGACGAATTACTTAACAAAATCAAACAAAGAAAAGGAAACAAGGACAGATACGTACAAAAAGCATTAGAAAACAAAGAAAAAGGATGGGAAGAGAAGGAAAATGGACTTATTATATGGAAAGATCGTATTTACATACCGAAGGACAAGGAATTGCGGGGAAAAGTTATTGGAATGCATCATGATGCACAGCTTGCAGGGCATCCGGGACGGTACAAGACTCTCGAGTTGATCACACGCACCTATTGGTGGCCAGGAATTAGCCGAGACGTCCGCGAATACGTGGAAGGGTGTCAAAAATGCCAAGTTACAAAGTCACATCGCACAAAACCGGCTGCACCCCTCCATCCTATAGACGTACCAAGCGAACCATGGGAGAAAGTTGGGACGGACATGATTGGCGAGTTGCCGGAGTCGGGAGGATACAATGCGATCAGCACGTTCGTGGACCATTTCACAAAGCGGCTACGCATTATACCAACACACACCACCCTGACGTCAGAAGGCATGGCTCGTATTTACCGCGATCGAATCTTCCCCATACATGGATTGCCGCGACAAATGATACACGATTGAGGTCCGCAATACCACTCGCGTTTCATGAAGGAGTTATACCGGCTGTTGGGCATTGAAGGGAATTTCACGACGGCGTACCATCCACAGGCAAATGGGCAAACAGAACGGTTGAACCAAGAGATAGAACATTTCTTACGGTTATTCGTCAATTACCATCAGAACGACTGGCATGAATGGTTACCCTCTGCCGAATTCGTTTACAACGATCGGGTACACTCAGCAACCAAGGTTACTCCGTTCTTCGCAGACATGGGCAGACACCCCTACAAAGGCACCGCTCCGAAAACGGCATCGAGAAACGAGACTGCGCAGGAGTTTGCCAACGGCATGAGGAAAACATGGGACGAAGTAGGGTCGGCATTGAAGATGGCAAAAGAAGACATGAAACGGTTTTATGACAGGAAGCGGACAGACGCAGTAGAGTACAAGGAGGGCGACAAAGTATGGCTGGAAGGGACGAATCTCAGCACAGACCGACCAATGAAGAAGCTCGATGACAAACGCTTCGGGCCGTTCAAAGTGATCAAGAAAGTCGGGACGAGCTCTTACAAGCTCCAGATTCCTCACACGTGGAAAAGCATCCATCCCGTGTTCAATGAGGCCCTGCTGACGCCTTACCACGAGCCGCAATTTCCGACGCAACCCCGAGACACGCGTCCACCACCTGTGCTGGAAGGAGCCGAACCGGAATGGGAGGTTGAGAAAGTGGTTAATTCCCGGAAGTACCGCGGGGGTTTTCAATACAAGGTTCACTGGAAGGGTTATGGCACACACAAACAGACATGGGAACCGGCATGCAATCTCAAGAATGCCGACGAAGCTATTCGCGATTTCCACCAGCAGTACCCAAACAAGCCAAAGCCACCTGCGCTTGCTCGCATTGAAGTTCCCATGTCGCAATTTCCATCACATCTATTCCGACCCATGCCACCGCCTGACACCGAACCTCTTGAGTCACGCTACCCTCTGCGGCCCTCATGGAGCAAATCTGGCGCAGAATGGAACTTGCGCCTTAAGGAGGGGGTGATGTTATGAATGACCATATTTTCACACTTTCACATCTTATCATATCTTATCGGGGCCTTGTCTTATCAACCAACGGACTGTTTCATCATCTGTTTCGTCACCGATCATACTCCTGTTCATTACTGAAGCCGTACTCATGTCGGACACACGCCTAACACATGGATGACATCATACATGCCGATACCTCATGGATTCCCCATTGTATACACACCACCGACACTCGTAGCACACATGGTCGTTTCAGTATTATTACTTACATGCAGCTACCACTCGTATTTAATGGTTTCACGGACTAGTAGCATACAACACTGGGTCAAGGGCGTGGAGTTATCCCTAGCGGAAACACGTATGGACAAGGAGTCCCAAACACAGGCTTACTAGTATATAAGCAGTAGTGTAGTATCATTGTACTTTAGTTCCGATCTCGTTTATACACCTGGCCTAGCCTAGTCTTACGAACGTGAACGCTTTCTTCCTTAGTTCTTGCTGTGGTACCTGGTTGAGTCTCGTGGCTTAGTCAGTCGCTAACAATGACGACCAGTCCGGATGTGTGAAAACTCTATATGGGTTGAAGCAGTCAGGCCAAGAATGGAACAAAGAATTTGATAGGAAACTCACCTCCATCGGATTCTCGAAGCTCGACACAGACTATTGCGTATACAAACGCATCCAGAACGGCCAAAAAGTGTTGATCACAGTATGGGTCAATGACTTGCTCATCTTTGCGGAAACGAATGACGACCTAGAGGCAACAAAAAGTCAGCTGAAGGAACTCTTCAAGATAACAGACATGGGAGAGCCAAAAAAGATAATCGGAATAGAGATAGAGAGGAACCGCAGCAATGAATCCATCTCTCTATCCCAGGAACAATACATTGATGGGATACTCACCCGCTTTGGTCTCCACAACGTGTCGCCTGTCTCCACTCCACTGGACCCAAACATTATTCTACGAAAGCGCCAAGAAGACGGCGAAGTCAAATCCACTATCCGAAGCGGCTACCAGTCCGCGATAGGCTCGCTTATGTACGCGGCAATTGGAACACGTCCTGACATTGCATACACCGTCCAGACGCTAAGCCAGTTTTCATCGAATCCAGGTCCCGAACACTGGACAGCTGTGAAGTGAGTGTTCAGGTACCTATCTGGAACAAGAAACTATAAACTCACCTTCCGAGCTAATAAAGAACAAGACGTCATTTGTGCTGGATACAGCGACGCGGACTACATGTCGAACCCAGACAATTGGAAATCCATCTCTGGCTACACATTCCTCATAGGAGGAGCAGCATTTGTGTGGAGCTCGAAAAAACAATCCACCACCGCGCTATCATCCACAGAGGCAGAGTACACAGCTTTAGCCCATTCCACATGCCAGGCCATCTGGAACAGAAACCTCTTAGAAGGCCTAGGCTATCCACAAGAAGAACCCACCTTGGTCTTTGAGGACAACTAATCCACCATCGCCATTGTGCACGACCCGCAATATCATGCCCGGTCAAAACACTTTGACGTCCAGAACCATTTTTTCCGTGAAAAAGTGGAGCACGAGATTATCAAGTTGGCATATTGTCCTACAGATGAGATGGTGGCCAACATATTTACGAAGGCACTGCCACGGCCCAAGCATGAGAAGTTTGTCCGAGAACTTGGACTGATGCCGGCTTGAGGGGGAGTGTCGAAGGAGCAGTTGTGGCTGTGCACAATGCGTCCCAATCTGGCATCTTCCGGAACCTTTGCGTGCATACTCGTTCACGCGGATTTGGGATGTTCGCTCGTCAGCAAATGAGTCAAGTATTTATTCTAGTAGATAGTAGAACATTCTAGTCCTCTACAATTTGTAGTATATATACGCGGCCTGCAAGGCCCTCAGAATATCTAATTACTCTTACTTCTCCCTCATCCTCACATAGCTTGAGTCTCGCAGTTAGCCACTGCAACATCATATTCCCCATATCTTACAACAGTTAACAGGCGGAAGCACTGCAAAAAGGTGTTGAGTTGGAAAGTGCATGCCTATAAGGCTTTGACATACCATCTGTCATGAATTGCCTCTATTCTGTTGCCCCCACCTCGGTCCACCTTGTTATTGTGTCAACACCACACTCTTCCATCATCACATATCATACGCTCCGGGTCCGGTCTGCACTGCCTTGGCCCAGGCCTGATCCAGGTATAGCCCATCAGCATAGCCTGTCACCTGTCCATCACCCCATGACACAATCCACACTGCCTCTTGTTTAACTTTGAGCCATTCTATTGTTTACACAGTCACGGACTCTTTATATATAAATACACGGCCTTTCTAGGTAGATTCCTCAGTTCGTCAACTTTGTCTCTACACTGTTTGGTAGCCCCCTGCACTGTATTGAGCCTGACCTGCTCCTACCTCACCTTATTATCATCTCTGCCTATTGTCTCCATTGTTCTCCCGTCTTCATGCGACTTGGGTGGTTGTTTGGTTTACACCGGACTCCGTTCTTAACACCATCAGCAATAAACCAGTCCTCTACAAAAACAGCTATCAGTGTTATGAATTGCCATATTTTCACATTTTCACATCTCATCATATCTTATCTGGGCTTGTCTTATCCACCAACAAACTGTTTTATCAGTTGTTCCGTCTCTGATCATACTCCTTTTTATTATCAAAGCCTTACTCATGTTAGACACTACATGCCGACACCTCATGGACTTCCTATTGTACACACACTGTCAACACTTGTAGCATACATGGTCCTTTCAGTATTATTACTTGCATGTAGTTACCACCCGTATTTAATGGTTTCATGGACTAGTAGCATACAACACTGGGTCAAGGGCATGAAGCATCCCTAGTGGAAACACGTATGGACAAGGAGTTCCAAACACAGACTTACTAGTATTCAAGCAGTAGCGTAGCATCATTGTACTTTAGTTCCGATCTCGTTTATACACCTGGCCTAGCCTAGTTCTACAAACGCGAACACTTTCTTTCCCTAAGTCTCTTTGTGGTACCTGGTTTAGTCTTGTGACTATAGTCAGTCGCTAACAATCAGTGTTGTCATTCCCGAAGTGTCATAAAAACTCACTGCAGACAATGGCCTGATTCTGAATCCATTCCCAACAGATGTTGGCCGCATTCACAATCCATTCCCAACAGACACTTTGCAGGGTGTAAATAAAGGCATTTGCTAAATTGAGGGCTAAACTCATAGCTAAAATACAGATATGTCATAGACAAAACTTGAAATTTAGCACCTGATTTGGACTGTGAGAAACTCAGAGAGAAAGCAGGTCTTTGTCACCAGATAAAGGCAAAATTTGGCAGCTGGAAAAATAAATGCCCTCTGAGCGCCTACTCATTTTACCCTGAAAGGAACCTAAAATGGCCTAAAATGGCCTAAAATGGCCTAAAATGAGGCAAAATGAGCGGGCACTCAGAGGGCATTTATCTTTTCAGCTGCCAAATTTTGCCTTTATCTGGTGACAAGGACTTTCTTTCTCTCTGAGTTTCTCACAGTCCAAATCAGGTGCTAAATTTCAAGTTTTGTCTATGACATATCTGTATTTTAGCTATGATTTTAGCCCTCAATTTAGCAAATGCCTTTATTTACACCCTGCAAAGTGAGACGTTGGCCGCATTCACAATCCATTCCCAGAAGGCATTCGCCACATTCGGCATCCATTCCCAACAGTCTTTGATTATTTCCCAGACTGGACCCGCCGGCTTCAATGAAAGATGCATGATGTCTGGGGTTTGGAATGTCGTGGCGCCTTGGAGGTGGGCAATGTACATTGTGGTTCGGTGCAAGAGTAGCGAGTGTCCATGCGGATGAGGCGTGGACAGGTTAAGTAGCGCCTGCGGAGCCGATTTACAGAAATGATGTCGGCAGAGATGCTGGGTCCTGAGCGGAGTCTTGGAAGTTCATTGACATATTGTCTATAGGGATGTGCGCCGTACCGTTACGGGTACAGCCGTAAGTTGCCCACCCGTATTCGGTTTACGGCCGTAAGATATGGTCCGTAACGGCCGGAACACGGCCGTAGTGTGGCGTTCAGTTATAAATATTGAGAGTTATTGACCTGTCAGTATGTAGTTAGTTTTTCTCAATGTGTGGATAAGTTGACAAGTCACCTTTGGGCCCGAAAGGAGCCTACTTCAGCCATTACCACTGAAAGACAGTCATTCAGGCAGCTTCAATGCTCAAACACTGCACCAGAAAAGTTGATTCATGTCCTTTGATGTTTTCCGGACAGTAAATGGGTGGTCTGGGAGGCCAAATGCGCCGAGAACGTCGTTGTTCATCAACAAGATGGTCCACGTGGTAGGTGTCCCGATTGGGACAAGCCATCGCTGGCAAGGTCTTCAAGCGACATCCACAACACATTTCAGCCAGCATCAGATTGTGTTTGTCCTTGGTACTCTACATGAGGGGTCTGCTACTGGATGAATAGCGATTTGAAGACGATCTGACCCCACCAGGTGAGTGACCGTATCACGGCCGTATGACCGATCCGTTGACTCCAAGATTGCTCACGGTACGGGTACCGTAACCCGTATGCCGTACCGTATGCACCGTACATACGGTACGGCGCACATCCCTAATTGTCTACAGACAGGACCACATGCCTCCAATCGTTGTTCTTCGCCTTGCGTGTAGGAAAATATCGAGTACATAGAGTACCGACTTCCGAAATACCGAGTGTGTGATGAGTTTAGAGGGAGATCATATTTGCGTCGACGGATGGTTACTTTGCTAACCATCATTGCGCGACTGATAATAATCTGCATGGTGAATCGTGCTGACAACCTGACGTTCCTTGAGAATTGCTCGAGTCAACCTGTCTCCTCTACTAGGTTGGCACCGGCAATTTCCTGGACTGGTTATCTCTTGGACCCCGTCGCTATGAAGTCGGTCAATGGTCATGGCCGGAAGGTAACTCAGTTGTCTTAATGTTCTGTAGACTGTGCACTGCATTCCCGGCGAGGGCGTGCTTCCCGAATGTGCCGATATCATCGTCGATAAGACGTTCAATGTGCAAGTAAGGCTACCAGTGATCTTCTCTGGGTACGAAACGCTGGATAGTCTATCGGCGCCGCCTGCTCAACTTCCCATGATAAGTACATGTTTCTGGAATCGAGATTCTCTTCAGAGATAGTACAATCTATTCTTAACGCACCCTTGTCTGTCATTTAGGCGCTATCCCGCAGACACTCTACCTACATGCACTCCACCGGTCTATATTCGTGCCACTTAGCTCTCCTACGGTTAGAATGCCCGACATTAGTTCAATTCACCGGCATCGCACCCGCTTGCCGATGAAGAGCCATTGATTCCGCCGACAGCCAATCATCCATGGCGTATGATTGTAGGCGACGTCGAGTCGGTGATAGTTGATGGCCTACGGTCTGTGATGTGCTCTATTCTTGGCGCGTCGTATTTACAGGAACCTATGGATCACGAACTCTATTGAATCTTCTTAGCCCTACCGCGCTCTTGCTTTGTCCGAATCCCTGGCCAATGGCGGACAACGCGAATGACTCGAGCCTCGCGCTGTTCGCAGGATCACCACGTTGTGGTGGCACTAATGGGAGTTTATTCTGTTCTTTCTGATGAATGAGAACAGAAAGGATACATACGCGACGTGAGGAAAGCTTGGTGTTGCCGTACTATCTGCTCCCATCTTTTGATGGTGTTCACACGCTCCGACATCTGATTTTCGTCTGCGTTGTCCCTTTCGTCTGTGCGCGTCGACGGACTTACCTTTACGCATTTACTTTCTTCTGCTCCAAGTTGGGGAAATTGCATATACTCACGCGAATTTGGTGAGGTCGCACCATCAGAAAAGACATCCTTTGTCGGAAATTAAACCTACCAATCCGGAGGGAACGTCGATGAAAAGACAGATTGAAAGCTTTCGATAACCCGAACGCTGGGAACCGGTGCATCAGTGCCGTGATTTGAAAGTAAAGGACAGCACACGTACTTCCAATGATCAAAAGATTGCAATGCGAGGCGGTGGTACAAAGCTATGCGATCAAGCGTAGAGTAATGCCGCTTTGACGCGTATGTTGGCGTTCAAGGGTGAGCAACTTGCATGGGGAAATACCCCACATCCATCCTTTGTTCTCCAACCCGTGAACATAAGCAATTCCCCGCTGCTCCCCAGCTTGGAGCAAGAAGCTGCATGAAGGAATAGCCGCCAACACACAAGCAGGGAAAGCGAGCGCAAACGGGAGGGAAGAGAAACGCATTTGGAAAGAGAAAGAAAGATTGACACGGAACCATCACATCTCCGCGAAGCGCGAGTGACATACCAGTACTGATGACAGCACTGTTTTGTTTGTTCCTCTTGAAAGTCTGGACCGAATACCGAAACATGTGAATTTGTCTCTTCACCGTGAATCGTTACGAGAGGCAGAACGAGGTGGCAATGTACGTGAGTTTGCACGTACAAAGAAAAGAGAATATAGGCGGAGATGAAGCAATTAACCAAGAATAACTAGACCATGCACGTTTGAGAAACGAGAGAAGGATACCACTCCGCAATCGAATTCGCAAAGCGTCTGTGGAAACCAATCGCAATAGCAAATTCTGCCGAGGACTGGCAGGTAGTTGTTTCCAAAAATACAAATGAATGCCAAGCATCTCGAGCGCAGAATACCCAGAATAAGGAAAGAGCGCAGAATAAGGCGCTTGACGCACAAAGAATCGAAGAGCACCGAATCATACACAAAGCTCCACGTTCTGCCCTGGTTCATTGTCCCATACGTGCGAGGATCAGGAAACACTGCACATCAACGCCGAATTGGGAAAGTCATCGATAGTATACCGTCGTCCCATACGTAAATAGGCGCCACTGTCAGGAAAGCTTTTGAGAAGATGGAGATATGCATACGAAGGGCGCAGAATAATTACACGTCATAGCACTCCACCTTGGCTCGAAAGTGCTGCGCCCATATGAAAGAAGAAAGTCTAGACAAGCAAGATAAGGGAAGGATAGGAGGCAGAGGCGGCGACGGGAGCGGGAGGCGCGCGGAAGATGATCGTTTGCCTCAGGAACCAAGCGTTGGCAGAGGAGCGCCACGTGCAAAGTGGATGTAAGGCCCGAGCGACCGAACGATACCGAAAAGGCAGTGTGATCGGTTGCTGTAAACAAGTTCAAACCAGGTTCAAACGTTCAAGTTTCGTCTTGCCAACACACACGAAAATCCTCGATGTGCGGTTGGCTGCTGTTCTGGTATGGCCGGTCCTCCTACGAGTACGGATTGTCTGTCTATCATCATCATCATCTCCCGTTTGGCCTTCGAATTGTGCGATATGGAGCAAGATTGATCGTTCTTCCGAAAGGCTTTTTTTCTGATCGGTGTACGTGGAGTGGCAGAGTGGAAATTCTCCACTGAGCGATACCAATCGGGTGGCTATGTCTCTGGTAATTCGTTGCCTCTGCTGGAATAGGCAGGACATTGCATATCTCCCCCTTGACGTCACTTTCCCCTATTCGCCAACCTTTCATTCGTATAAAGAGGTTGGCGTTGAAGAGGTATAGACCACAAACCCACCAGCCTTTCTCATTGACGACAACTATCCAACTATACTCACATTTGACGCGCTTTACTCGCAATCATGTCGTCTTCCCAAACTTTCTACGCCGATGCCGTTCTCTTTGACATGGTGTGTAGATTGCTCCCCCAGGCTGCCAAATCTAACTCCCCTAGTGTGTTTCTAGGACGGCACTTTAACCGACTCTATCCAAGCCGTCGAGGCTGCCTGGGGAAAGGTCGCCAAGGACATTGGACAGGACCCTCACCATGTCATCGCCGCTACCCACGGCAAGCGCGCTGTCGATAACCTCGCCGAGTTCAAGCCCCACATTAAAGAACACGAAATGGACGACGAGGTGACCAAGTTCGAGGAATCCATCCTCTACTTTGCCGACGCGTACAACGTCCATGGCCCGGGCTCGCGCCGTAACTCGACCACCACCTCCCCCTTCGAAAACACCCCGCTCTCCTCGGGCTCTGCCACCCCAGCTCTCACTCCCGGCTCCTCCGTAGCTTCATCCCGTGCCTCGTCCTTCGCGCCGACCAAGTTCGGCGCCCATCCTTCGGGACACGGCTGGGCAGTATGCTCAGAATGTCGGCCATGCCCGAAGCCAGGTGTACGAGTCTACTTTTGACGAAGCGTCGACGGCGTGAACAGCGAGCTGGTCCGCAACGAGTTCAACCCCAAGGCGCTCAAGCACGAGCTCGAAGCTTGGCAGATCGAGGCCGCAGGCGTGGACCGCTCCGTGCGCATCCTCCCCGGCGTGAAGCGCATGATGGATTCCATCCCAGCTGGCCGCTACGCCGTGGCGACTCTGGTGCTAAAACCTATGGTTAGTCTTTCGTCGTTATTGTATTCCGCCTCGCTCATTATTCGCACAGCTTACGGTTGCATGACGCGCGTTGGCATTACTCCCCCGCCTGTCACCATCACCGCCGACGACAAGCGTCTCAAGGCCGGCAAGCCTGCTCCCGACCCATTCCTCCTCGCCGCCAAGTGCCTTGGCTACGACGCGAGCAAGTGTGTGGTGTTTGAGGATTCGCCTTCTGGTATCCGCGCGGGCGTCGCTAGTGGTGCTACGGTGATTGCGCTGTGCACATCGCACGAGCGCTCGAAGATTGAAAACTGCGGCGCGCACTTTCTCGTCGAGAATATGACCTCGGTCAAGTGCGAGGTTGAGGGCGATAAGCTTAAGTTTACCGTGTCTTGTTAGATTTTTTTTTTCCTTTTTATGATCATGACCTTGTACTACTACCGTCCTCACTTGTCCTATGTTGTCCTTTTAGCACTTTTCCCGCATCGTTTATAGATTTATCATCACATCCTAGATACAGCGTCAACTACGCTGCTGAGCTTGAGCATTATTCTCCGACGCACGTTGCTTATCTTGCTGAACGAACCAGATAGCAATAAAAGAATGCTGAATGCCCGCAGTTCATTTGAGACGTTTACAAATGGAACTAGGACTAGTCATTAACACGTCATGTCCAAGCGGAGTAGCTGTCATGTATCTTCGCGTGGCGCTGGTATTCGGGAAGCAATCGGTCGCGGCGCGACGTGCACACTACAGTTATCATAGGGGCCGGCGTTTCAAGTCGCCTCAGCCTCTAAAATAGGAGCATCACTCGACGAGCCTTCTGCCAGTAAATATTCAAATTCGTCTGTCTTGATGGGCATCTGTCGCTTGTCTGAGAAGAACATGTAGCCGTGAGTCCACAATGTATCAAGACAAGAGGTTCTTACATTTCCCCGGAAAAAAAATTCGGGGGAAAAGGATTGCGCCACATTCAGGAATTCTGTCAGATCGCAGACAGATAACGAGCAACGAGCACCCAAACGAACACCATTGTAATCAGATAGCAGAAATCGCAAAACGGAATACGAAAAACATCTACTCGTCTCCCAAATGCATTAAGGGGGAATCGAACCCCCGGCGGGTCGACCAACATTGCACATGGCAACGACCCAGGTTACCACTACCCCATTAATGCTTACTCTTCTTACACGGACAGAGCTATAGTATGTGATATATTCATTGCCCGAACGTCTAATCCAAGTTGTACCACTACTGCAACTTCACACCCTCCGCCACCGCCTTCGCCCTCACCTCGTCTCTCAACATAGCCACCCGCGAATCCAACCTCGAGCTCAAATCCACAGACCCCGGACTCGCAGCCATCGCCGCATCCAACAACACACCCACCTCTTTCAACGTCGTCCCCCACCCTTCCCCTTCACCCCCAGCCGCATCCTTCTCCTTCAATATACCCACCGCCTCCTCAAACATAGCTACACCCGGCACCCACCCGTCTTTCACCTCACCACCCTCCCGCTGTGCTTCCTTAAAGAAGGGGCGAGAGGCGCCGTACGCGCCTAAGGTGCGGAGTACGATGCCCAACAGCAGCGCCCGTATCGCGCGCTCTTCTGCCGTATCTAGAATCGGGCCACGGGAAGTCGCCGCCTCGAACCCTGCCACCGCGACCTGCGGCTCTAAACTCGCCCACTCCTTCACATGTCCCTCCGCCACCTCTCGACTTATCCGAGAGTGTGTATTCCAAAATACAGCCATCTCCTCTGCAGGAGAGATCGCCATACATGAAATCACGTCCGCGTTCAATCGCGCGGATTTAGCAGCATAAAAGGATACTGCAAGATATCAGAAGTGAATGTCAGAGCAACATGAAAGCTCACGCTTTTTTCGAATAAGCACCTCCACAGGCAGCTCTTTGCCGCCAACCTTGCGCCCATTTCGCTCTAACAGGCTCGGAAGTGCGTCCCAAAGCCCTCTAGCCTTCGTCCTATATTCTGTTCGCTGTTCCTCCTCGCAAGCATCGCGAGAATTTGCCAGCACACTCCAACATCCACAGGCGATGAAATAATATGTCGCGTGGCTCCAGCCATTCAACTCCGTCATCCGTACGAACCACCCCGCCGCCTCCTCATATCGCCGGTCACCCAGCAGTGTCCACGCCAGCTCAAAGCGAGCAATGTGTCGGCTTGTCGCCATCGCGTTACAGGTTGAAGTGGCGCCTTCTCCGTCTCCGCACCTTCAGAGTCTGCCTTCGCCTCAACGCTTGACTTCTCTGCGGCCGTGTCTCCTCCCAGTGGTGGCGCCAGTACCTTGCCCACACCACCATCGACGCCACCCAATCCTCCGACTAAGACGCCTACCGCCTGGCTGGAATGCCCCTCCATCCTCAGTATCTTCGCCCTGTTGAGCACCCATAATGTTCCCGTCGGATACCGACCTTCCACCTTGTCTACGATTGCTCTAGTAAGCGTGTTAGCGAATATAACGAGTAATAGCAGAGAGCCGTCTAGATGGAAGACGTTACACACCTATACTGCCGGACGATATGAGCTTCATCGCATTGCCACCCACTGAGGAGTAATACGACCCCATAATAAGTCATGAGCACCAGTCCCGCAAATACCGAGTGCTGGGTGCGTGTGAGATGGGCATATAACCGCAACAAATCACTTACCACGTCGCTCTTCGCAGCGGACACTGCCAGTGCTCTAAGCGCCAACGCACGGTCATGTTTAAACCCGAAAAAACCTACCACAGATCTGTTCAAGCATTAGCAAATGAAAACTAGCAAACCAAAAACACCTACTGAACCCTTTTAGGTAGCAGCGAGAACACTAAATTGAACAGTCCAAATCCAAACGCCGTTCCAGCGAGGATCATATCTTCTACCGCCTCTCCTCCTTCACCTTTAATCGGTATGGTGCTGGCAGGCCGCGACTTGTTGGGCACCGGGACAGCCAACGACGAACCTCCCGTCCACTTGCCAAACATGCCGGTGCTCTTCTTCTCCTTGCTCTTCGGCCCCGCAGATCCAGATGCAGTCTCGGTCCCAGTCGACGACGTGGTGGAGGAAGCGGACGTGGCGACCGAGGTAGCTAGCGACTCCCCCGAGCCCTTTCTAGACACCGACGGCGTACGATATCCGTCCAAACCATCTGGGAACACCTCCTTGTATAATTTCGTAAATTTGGAGTGGGCACTGGACGTCATTAGCTTTTGACACGAACGAATAAACATGAGCATACCTATTCAATGCATAGATACACTGTAGATATCCCATGTAGCTCTCGTTCAACGCGTTTACAAGACCAGCGAGGACGACCGCGTCGGCATTCAAAATCTCGTATTCCAAGCCTCCATCAGGACCTAAAATGGAATGTAAGCAATACGAAACATCTACCAGCGGTAAACAGCTGACCTTTTGCGGAGCTGCCACCAGCCAAGAACCGCCACCGCCCGTCGCCGCTTTCTTCGCTGCCGCAGTCGAGGTCACAGCCTCGTTCAACACCCGCGCCGCATCCTCCATCCTTTCACGTTCCAATCCTAGAGCGGCTTCCAGGAACACTGCCACGCCCAATCCGAGCTGGTGAAATGGTGAATCCGCCACCTCTACAGAAAGCAATGTTAGGAGTGGACATAACCAAGCGGGCGGTAGACGTACCAGCGTCTGCATCGGTTCCACTATTACCAGGAGCGATTATAACGGGGCGCTCGAATGTGCGCCGTGCGCCTGGGATATCGTTGGCAAAAAGCTGGTCGAAGCCGCGCGTGGCGCTTATGAGAAGCTGTGCAGACGTTGGCTTCGTAGATGTGGACATGATTTCGGTGGTCGGCTTGTCGTCCTAGTGCTGTATCTTGCGAGTATGTACGGTACTCGTCGTCCGTCGCGTATTATCCAAGTGCAGTTCCGTAGTGGCCAAATAGGACGGTCGTTTCGTGGTAGGAGAGAGAAAGGCAAAGCTGTTAGATACGGGTGAACAGGGGAAATGAAAGAGCCGTGACGTATGTCAGATCGCGCGCGTAAGCATGATTACTTGGAGCGCCGAAAATATCGCCGTATAAAACTTAAAGCAGTGTTCAGCGCTTCACATGGAAGCCTTACAGTGGAAAACTCGGAGATGTTGTGTGCATTGATGGAGTAGTGGTGGAAGATGTGGCCATTCAGTATTCAATCGACTCGGTAACGTTCGATTCCGTCCTAATGCAGACGTGGGTGTATTTTGTTTCCATTTTTTCAGCATGTGTAATAGATGCATGGGTCATGTGTATCGCTTGGTGATGAGATTTTGCCCATATCGTGTCGATGGCATCCTCGCGGAACAGATGTCAATCAAGTAAGGCTACTGCATGAAAGAAGACCGTGTCAAATGCGGAGAAGATCATCGTAATGTGTTCTTAACGCCTTTAAATGCTATCTCGGTCTTGGAATTGACTCAGCGGTGGGGGAATTCAAGCAGTGTGGCCCAGAAGCCATGCCAATGAAACTTGAGAAGTAACGACGGTCGCTTTCTAGGGAGAACCTATATTTGGTACATGACCAAGGACGAGGAACGTTATGCCACTCAGCATCAACCTTACCTATCTGAATCTTCACCCCCACATCAAACGCACGTCACCGAAACAGCAGCATCTACATCTACTCTCCCAAATTCGCTCAAAAACTCCGCAAGTCTCGATTTAATCGTCTCCCAACCTATTTTCCAAAGCGTCAACAAAACGAAGATAACAGTAGTAGCTCGACACGTACCTCGATCAGTCAGCTCTTTAGGTTGATTGACCAACTTATGAGCTCTTAGTACTTCATGAGCCCCATTTCCAACTCGTCTTCCCATCCGTCTGCTTTCAACCGCGTAACGATGCTATACCAACGTCAACTCACATCGGACTCGAAATTACACAAACAATACCTTTCAAACCGTCGACGGCGAAGAGAAACCAGCTCCGCCGCTCGCGCCTCACGCTTCTCGGTCACCCACTCCTCGTATGGTTTACAAGACTTCAATTAAACACGGGTGAGCATCCATCCTAGCACAGGCACGACGAAAGCACTCACAGTCGACAAAACTCTCTTCTCTTCCATTGTCCTCTCGACCCACGTCTCATATTCGTCTGTTCCATAGCCCATCCCGGCGCTTTCCCGTGCAAGTCTCTCGTGGGACACCCGATGAACTCGCGTGCTGCCAGCTACCAATACGTTTGAGTCAACTCGCGCCTTACCGCCATACTTAAACTGCGGAAGGAGATAGTACAACATCCATGCACGTTCCCGGCCTTTAACCTTTCCAATAAGCTCCGACTCGCTTGCCATGCTGCATTAAATGAACTTTGAGATTTTATTTGCAAGAGAAAAAGAAAAGAGAACACGTACATATCCCCCTTCTCAAAACACGCCTTGCAGAGCCTCATGCGCAATTCCCACATAATACACTTCGTCGGCGTCTTCAAGCAACTCTAAAAACAATCAGATTCACAGTAAGAGCCTGGATATTCAAAGTCGCGAGCGAGAACGTACATGGCAATGCGCATCAAACATCAAACTCGCATACCGCGGCTCACTCATACCCTCAATAATCGGGGGAAGCCCCGGCTCCATCCCCAGTCGGGCGCTCTTCCACACCCCACTCGACGACTCCCTACTCATCAGCAACGCGCGCAAGTCTTTCGTTGTCCGACTCAAGCGCAGGAGATCCAGCGGTTCCACATATGAGAAGATCTAGCGGACAATTCAGATTCGTGAATGAGGAATGAACTTTGCGAACGCACCGCCAATACAACATCAAGCGGAGCCTCCTTGAGGAACCCCAATTTACCGGTCTTCTTGGTTTTCTTGACGCGTTTCCTTGGAGTATTGTCGTCGTCGTCTGATCTGGAGCGCTTTTTGGCAGAAGCTGCGGGATTATTTGAGCGGCGGCGGGCAGACATGGACACAGTGGGGGTGTCGAACAAAGGTGAAGTGAGTGTACTGTTCTTGAGCTCAGCAGGAAATCAGGGACGCCTATTTTCCCGAATAGGCGAACAATGAAGGCCAATGTGGACCGCACAGATACTAAATCCGGACAGAGTCCACGCTATGAAAATGAAGATGAGGTCGTCTGTAACGTACGAGAAACGACGCGCCCTAGAAAGATATCGACTCTCCTCAGTCATCGTTACAAACACAGAGTTCAGTGGTACTTATACGTTCGGACGAGCAGAACCACATTCAAGCAAAGTGCAGCGTCGAAGCACGATCTCGGTAATGGCTTGCTGACTGGGCGCATGTTATCGAAGGCGGGAGAGTACCGCGGCAGGAGAACCACATGCAAATGCAGGAACAAAAAAGCATGACCCACTGAACTCTTCGTCCGAGCCGCTAATGTTGTCTTCCAACACCGTAGTCTGCTAGTATCATCACTGGCAGGAATTTATTCAGTACTGAATCGGTACGTTGACCAGTGGGGACAGAATTTCATCAATCAACAAGTTTGAATGGACGGTGCCCACAGAATCGACTTCTATCAAGAGGCGAGAGGCGGATTCTGGGGTCGCTGCTTCATGACTGCTGATCCCTGTCGACTTTCTTGGTAGGGTGCACGCATGTTGATGCGATTTTGCCCATATCGCGTCTAACGGAAACCTTGCGGAACGGACGCCAATTCAAGAAGAAGACCATGTCACGTGGGGAAGACCACTGAACACATGTTAAAGTATTTTAGTCTTGGAATTGAGTCAGCGCGGTTTGAATTCAAGCAATGTCGGCCAAAAAAACTCATCATCATGCCAAAAGCCGTCGGCCGCCACACTAATGAAGCAACAGGGGTCAAACTATACTTGGTACAGTGCCTAATACAGAGAAGTGTAGAATGAGCGTAGCTGTGCATCTATCAGAGGAGGCTTCGGAGCGAATTCAGAGTACGGAATGGGAGGAATGTGCTTGAAAGCACGTAACTTTTGTCGAATTCGATGACCGAGCGTGTCCATCTCCGGAGATCCAGGTAGCCGCAGATGCGACGGACTGAGCCCTCGACACAGCTCCTGAACGTTTGGACAACTTCGCTCATTGTAGGACGAAGTGCGGCGTCGTCGCTGAGCATAGAGTCCACTAGCGGGCAAAGGAAGGCAAGCGGTCGATGTTCGTACTGCGTAGATATGAGTCAAGTCTAGTGGGTGTGGAAATACAGCGTACGACGTGGAATTCTTTGCGAAGGATGTGTCCAAGGTGGAAGACATCGACAGGGAAGGGGTTGAAAAGTCGAGAGACAGTTCCTTTTCGCTCAGGAAGCAAGTGAACAAAAGGTAGAGAAAATGGCGTTGATTTTTCGCAAGGGGCCTTACGCTTTGAGTACCGCCGCGACATGCCTAGATCTATAATATAATAACGCGGCCAGCACTCCGTTCGCGTGATATATTTGGCATATTGGTGGAATGTCAGGTCTCTATTCGTATAGACCGGATGAAAGCCGAACGGGAAGAGGTTACTGGCATCAAGCATTAAGTTGTTCAAGGTAAGGTCCCTGCAACGCCATGAGCGATACCTCCTGTAGGTAGACATTCTTACCCATGGGCTACGCGATGCTTGTGCATGAATTCTACACCCTGACTGCAGGTTCAGCGACTTTGTCACCGGAACTAATGCATCTTACCTCGAATATTTGCCGGAAAGCATCCACGAGTTCCCCCACGGTGTCGAACGGCAGATCATCAAAGCGCCGTAGTTGCGGCATCACGATAATGTGTATATCAGCATCAAGCGGAGAGCGAAGTACCTCAAGAATTTGTACACAGTGATTCCGAGGGTCGCGCGCAAGTTTCTCAGAGAATAGTATGCAAAGATTGACTTCGTCTGGGTGGTCACGAAACGAGACAGTCTTCAGAATGACCTGAGAGCCGTCAGAGATGCGTACAGCATCCATTATTGCAGCTTTCTACGGAAACACAGACGTAAAGGGATGATCCAGTTCAGAAGAAATACAGACGCAACTGGATGTGTCGCTTTATCCTCATCAAGGTCACCATTGGCAGGGTCGTATCCTCTCCGATACTTTTCACGCAAAAGATACCCACTCTTCTCTAAAATACGCTGGTGCCGGTGCCAAAAAGTGATGCGGACCATCGTCGTTCGCTACAAGACGTGTCCGACAACGACGACTGCTTACAAAGCCCCTTACAAGTACATGATCCGAACTCCAACTCGGCATCCTGCTGTTCCAGAGCTTCCGGAAAAAGCGGCCCGGTAAAGGAAGACTAAAATGGTGCGATTCTGCCCATATCGCGTTGCTGTAATCCTCGCGGAACGGATGCCAGTTCAGTGGACATCGAAGAAAACCGTGTCATACCAATGACTATTTAATTGCGGCACTGCTTGATGTGGTGACAGAATCCCACTAAGTGGCGCGTTTGAATCAACGCTTCCCAAGGCCTCGTGTTCGATGAAGCGCTATTTTCGAGGCGATAAGAAAACTTTGGATTCTTGAGGCACCGCTTCCAGGCTACGAGGCTATGCTGACATGACTTGATAGCTGTTGAATGGTTGAACGCCTTCTAGTGCTGATCCCCGTTTGCGCGTGGCAGTCAGATTTTGCCCATATTGCGTTGATGAACTCGTCGTGGAACAGATGTCAAGCGAGTCCCCCACATGAAAAAATACCGTGTCATACGCGGAGGAGATTGGTACCAGTGTGATGTGTCCGCAACGTGTCGAATTGTATAAGCTAAAAATCTCATCATCGCCACACTTAATGACACCTGGGAAGCAACGAGGGGTCAAGCTATACTTGGTACAGTGCCTAATACACAGAAGTGTAGAATGAGCGTAGCTGCGGATCTATCAAAGGAGGCTTCGGAGCGAATTCAGAGTACGGAATGGGAGGAACGTGTCTGAAAGCACGTAACTTTTGTCGAATTCGATGACAAAGCGTGTCCATCTCCGGAGATCCAGGTAGCCGCAGATGCGACGGACTGAGCCCCCGACACAGCTCTCCAAAGGACTGGACAACTTCGCTCATTGTTGGACGAAGTGCGGCGTCTTCGCTGAGCATAGAGTCCACTAGCGGACGAAGGAACGCGAGTGGTTCATGTTCGTACTGCACACATGTAAATTGACTCTAATATGAAACGGAACTGTCACTTACAACATGATAGTATTTGCGAAGAATGAATCCAAGGTCGTAGATATCGACAGGGAAGGGGTTGAAAAGTCGGGGGACAGTTCCCCTTCGTTCAGGAAGAAAATCAACGAAAGGAGGAGGGGCAGGAGTTGATTTGAGGCAAGGCGCCTTACGCTTCGAGTACCGCCGCGACATGCCAAAATCTATGATATAGTAACGCGGCCAGCATTCCGTTCGAGTTATGTACTTGGCGTATTGTCGGAATGAAAGATCCATCCAGGTATATACTGGGTGGAATCCAAATGGAAAAAGGTCGCAAGCGTCCAGCATCAAGTTACGCAAGGTAAGGTCTCTGCCTCGCTGTTAGCAGGATCGATTGCTAACAGACATCGTGCTCACCCGTGAGCTACACGATGCTTATGCATGAACTCCACTCCCTGGAGCTCGGCATGAGCAACCTCACAAACTATGCGGAAAATAATACCTCAAATATCTGCCGGAAAGCGTCCACAAGTTCTCCAACAGTCTCGAACGGTAGATCATGAAAGGTGCGCAACTGGGGCATCACAATTATGTGTATATCATGGTCAAGCGGGGAGTGAAGGACTTCGAGTATCTGCACACAGTGATTGCGGGGATTGCGCGCAAGTTTATCAGAGAACATTATGCAAAGGTTGACCTCGTCCGGGTGGTCACGAAATGAGACAGCCTTGAGAATGACCTGAGTACCGTCAGAGATTCGTACTGCGTCCATGATTACTGATTTCTGGAACGAAAAAAATGTTAGTATAGTATGCCGGAAAGAGGTGTAGCCGCAACCAAATGTGACGCTTTGTCTTCTTCGGGATTTCCAGAGGCAGGGTCATATCCTTCACAAAACATTTCACGGAGAAGGTATCCATTCTTCGCTAGGACACGTTGGTGACGGCGCCAGAAAGCGCCCCGCAGCATCGCCGTCATGGGTCAAGCGTGTTCTACAGCACTTACCCTGGGCCACTAGAGTTGGTGAATTGCGGACTCCGCCTGATCCGCATTCGGCATGCATCCCTTACAAATTTTCACCATTTCTAGCTTTCAAAGGGGTTGTGGTCTTCTCATGTATGAAGGCGCTTCCTCTACACGATAGATCTACGCTTTGGCGCCCCAAAACCGTAAACGTGTACGACCCGCGTGCGCACCCCAGATGTAAACCCCGCATACATTCAGACGAGCCTCACAAATGTATAAAAACTTGCAAACTTTCGCACTCTAGCCCTCGCTCACCGGAAATCCTTGTACTCCTCGCTTTCGTAGCAGTAATGACATCCCGTCCAAGAGAAAAGCCTGGTCACGTTTTAGAACGTGCCGATTACAATGCGCACACTGGGGCCGCTATATTTCTTTCACACGCCGAGCAGGATGATCCCCAACTTCAGTTGCAGCCCGAGGACAGATCATATCTGTTGGAACAAGCCGAGTAAGTATTCGTCTGATATGTATTCAACTCACAAAGGCTGACCTGTCTATCAGACACGTGAACAAGCTGATGGACGATAGTCACCGAGTTCATGACGGCCGCCTCACGGGTTGGATCAGGAGTCGTTCTCCACCCGGCCGCAGGACGATTGACAACTATCGTAAAGTATCTGATCACTATTTTGAAAGATCTTTGGTTCGTAAAAATTTCTGTACATATCGCAACACTGATCTTTCCGTGGCAGGCATCAAGTCAAAAGACGGATATCAGGACGACTGAAAAAATCAATCTTACAGGTTAGTCTTGTCCTTTGGTGCGTTACCTCTGATCTCAACGTTTCTCTCGTATCAGTTCCATGGTCGTCGAAGTCAGTTTGTTCCTCTATGAGCAAGGAAGCGAGTACTAACGAGTATCCTAGCGATATAGGCTCAAAGGCCTCCAAGTAAGATTTATCTTTCCATTGAAGGAAATACTTACGCTTTGCGTAGGGAACGTCATGCTTACATCGTGAGTGTTAAATCCAAAAATCGATATCAGACTCCTTACAGATTGATAGAAACCCAAAATGGAGAAAGTTCTCAGTACTCCGTCAGTAATTCCCGTTTTGAATCGACTTGGTGGCAGCTTCTGAACCTTGCGTATAGCGACACAGTTCAGGGCGCTCCCCACCCTCCAGGGCCTCCGCCACCTCCGCCAAGCAATCCTCCGTCGACGCGCACTGGAATCCGACCTAGAAATATCGACTCACATGGACATCCGGCGAGTATACCGCCAAGCACAGTTTCTAGTGCGAACGACCGGACGTTCGTCTTGATTTCCTATGTTGCTTGAACGGTAGCCTGTTGCATCGTCTCACAGTCCTCGCGAAAATCTTTCCGAGAGCAGCGCTCCAATTATGTGGAGGCGGCGATCCAGGTCCACACCAGGTGCATCCAGTTACCAGTATGTAGAGTCGTGCATTCAAGATTCAGATGAACTTACGAGACCGGTTTAGTGCAACGTCCTCAGATGACGACGATGACGATGACTCGTCTCAGCCTCCTTGGTTCTCTCAGTGAGTCCTGTTCTCCAAGTACGTTCTGGCAGTCCTCATCTCCAAGCAGTCCGGCTCCTCTTCAGCCTCAGTCCGGTGGCAATCCTCCTACGACGAGTCGCCCTCGAGACGCCGCTAGAGGCCAAGTTCGGTCATCGTCTCACATTACAGCCAGCGAGACTACTATGTCGGAGACTCTTCATCCTGCCTTGACAGCGACCGAGTCCTATGACTCTATGCATTCTTACTCGACGGCTGCAACAGTCAGGACGTCTTCACCGCATACTGGCCGCTTGTCCTCTTCAACGGTTCCCCGTTATTCGCAATTCACGGCGTCCACAGTCCCTTCAATGGTCACCATACCAGCGCCTCATCCAATGTCTTCTTACTCGACAGCTGCAACAGTCGGGACGGCTTCACCGCGTACTAGTCGCCTGTCCTCTTCAACGGATCCCCGTTATTCGCAGTTCACGGCAGCCACAGTCGCTACGTCTGCACCTGGAGAATATTCGCATGATACTCCGATGAACAGCATGGGTGGAGGATCTTCTCATCTGGACTCTCAATCGCCTCAGCCTCCTATGCCTAGCTCGTACCACGCGGCGCCGCAATCGCCGTCTGCCAGTGATAATCGGCGCACTCAGACTTCCGGAGGACGTGCTTCATCGAATGTCCATACACAACCCGCAGCCAGTGCTGCGCCTGACAGTCATCGTCCACGTCCTTCGACCAACAGCGCAACCGCTGTTTTCGGTCCTCCTCATCCTACGGGAGCGTATCACAGTTCTCCCACTGCGCAACATTCTCAAACCCAGCCTGCAGGTCTGTCGCAGAGATCGTCGCAGGACTCGACTACTACTAACTCGACCGGTCATTGGTCAACTACTGCCAATGTTGGTTCTCGTAGATGAAAGTGATACTCCCATGGTAAGTTTACCTCCTAACTCTCTGACTTTTCGTTGTTATATCATTTCTCTCGCCAATCTTATGCCGCCCACCTACCTTTTTTTTGTTCTATGCCACTTTTTCTCTTATGCATTGAGTGCTTGTATTCGCAATACCTGCTTCTGTTTTTACGTTTGATATTCAATTAAGCTTGAATGTGCGGAGAGAAACCTGACAGAGTTCCAGAACTTTTGAATCAGACATGTTTGGAAGAATATTCCTCTTGGACTACTGAGCAAATCAGCGAGGGGAAAATGTGACCATCCGACGCATGGTGATGCGTTCGGTTCGCGATGGTGTCTTAGGATGTGACCCTGAAATTACCCTTCGTGAAGGCGCCAAACTGGAACGCGGATGCCATGAAGACGAACGAATGGTTTGCGGAGGTTATCGACCGAGTTTATCAAGCGTGTGATGCGTGGCTGGAGGCGTCGGTGATCGCGTCGCCGCGGTTATGGATGCTTCATCAGAGGTTTCGCGAGATACGGTCAAGAGTAGATAAGAAAAGAGAGGGTGGGCACTTATACTTTGCGAGGAAGCAGGGATGGACGATGATTGCTGAGCCTGAACATCGTCGTGCATTGGGACGCCTTGTCGCATCAAATCACCGTCTTGCGGTGGAGGTGCTTAGGAGGGGGGATGGACAACGACGACGACCAGTGCCACGAGAGTGGAGGCTATGTCGTTTTTGCGGAGAGAGCGTCGAAGATGAGCTTCATGCCTTGCTGACATGTGCTGGTTCAGAAGCGCTAGTAGCGCTGCGAACTGACTTTTGGCATGACTTGGACGAGAGAGATGGCGGGTGGCTGCAATTGAGAGAACAGAAGGCTGGTTTCTTTATTTTGCACGCCCTGCTTGCGTCTGAGCGATTCTGCGCCCGCTTTGGACGATACGTGTCTGAAGTATTTGTCCTGTTCGAGGAGACTGCCATGTTCATCCCTGCGAGTGTGATCTATGAAGGTGGAGGTGCAGATGTACCTGATGCCGATGACATGGATGACAATGAGGCACTCGATGGTGGCGAAGCAACAGATGACATGGATGCGGATGAGTACATGGCACTCGCGTTGCGGGGTTTTGGATAGTCACGAACAATGGATGTTGTTAGATTTTCACTTATCAATCCGGCTTAATGGGATGGCTATCATGGGGACTGATAGTCATTCGTCATCTCGTCATGTAGTGTATACAGGCGACGGCAACTTGTGTGCCCAATCAAATGTGACATTGCATAGACGACCGTGAGCGCGGGCCGGAACGCGTGAGCACGGACTCACCTCTGTCGCTAATATGTGGCAGGAGTGAGCAGCCCCAACTCATACTCATACTCATACTCATACTCGAAGAAGACCGTGTCACACGCGGGGAAGACTACTGTAACACGGTCTCCATATGTTAGTGGTATTTGACAAAGTCTACAGACACGAATGTGCGGTCAGCAGTAACTATAGATCGATCGGAAGCTTCATCAAGTTCTCCTGTGCCTGGTATGCGAGCCCATGACTGCTCTACACGGCTAGACATTTTCTTCGGCGCAGGAGTGATTTCGCTAAGCCTTCGTGTAATCATGTATGATGTGATCACCTCAGAAGGCTGACAGATTGTCTCCGAAGAACGAGAAAGCTAACTGTAAAGTTATTGTCTTCATTGGGAGGGAATTCCAGGCAATGCCTGACGATTGATGGTGGCGCATCGTCACATGTGGACTGTAAAGCTAAGACACGTTCACTCCCACTGGGCCGGGAGAAGCCATTGCGCGTCAGCCTTTCCACTGAGCGCGCGAACGAGATATCGAGATGTTGGAAGACGTAAATATGGGGCGGTGCTATTCGCGACTCTCTGGTGACAAAGGTCCAATCCCGTGTCCTCCTACGTCTCACGGATTCAGTGATACTATTTTAATTGCGGCGCATGTTCGCTGTTTATACTCAGAGTGATGCGAGGGAGATCACATTCCTTGATGTGGTGACAGAATTCCACTAAGAGGCGCTTTGCAATCAACACTTCCCAAGGACTCGTGTTCCAATGAAGCGCTATTATTGAGGCGAAATCCTTGTATTCTTAGGCTCGGCTTCCTGGCTCCAAGGCTATGGTGACATGGGCTGATAACTATTAAATGGCCGAGCGCCTTCTAGCGCTGATTCTCTTGTTCGTAGTGGTGAGATTTTGCCCATATCGCGTCGATGAAATCCTCGCGAAATAGATGACAATCAAGTGCCACATCAAAGAACACCGTGTCATACGCGGGGGAGATCGCCAGTGTAGTTTGTCCCCTCAACGTGTCAAACTGTGTGGGCCAAGAATCTCATCAGCCGTAAGCAACGAGGGGTCAAGCTATACTTGGTACAGTACCTAATACAGAGAAGTGTAATATGTGCGTAGCTGCGCATCTATCAGAGGAGGCTTCGGAGCGAATTCAGAGTACGGAATGGGAGGAATGTGCTTGAAAGCACGTAGCTTTTGTCGAATTCGATGACAGAACGTGTCCATCCGCGGTGATCCAGGTAGCCGCAGATGCGACGGACTCAGCCCTCTGCACAGCTCTCCGAATCTTTGGACAACTTCGCTGATTGTAGGACGAAGCGCGGCGTCATCGCTGAGCATGGAGTCCACTAGCGGACGGAGGAAGGCAAGCGGTTCATGTTCATACTGCACGCATGTAAGCCAACTCTAATATGATGCGGAACTCTGACGTACAACATCATAGTATTTGCGAAGAATGAATCCAAGGTGGTAGATATCACCAGGGAAGGGGTTGAAAAGTCGGGAGACAGTTCCCCTTCGTTCAGGAAGAAAATCAACGAAAGGAGGAGTGACAGGAGTTGATTTTAGGCAAGGGGCCTTACGCTTCGAGTACCGCCGCGACATACCCAAATCTATGATGTAGTAACGCGGCCAGCATTCCGTTCGAGTTATGTACTTGGCGTAGTGTTGGAATGAACGATCCATCCAAGTACGAACTGGGTGGAATCCAAATGGAAAAAGTTCACGAGCATCCAGCATCAAGTTATTCATCGAAAGATCTCTGCATTGCTGTGAGCACAATTGTTTATCAACAGCCAACACACTCACCCATGAACTACGCGATGCTTATGCATAAACTCTACTCCCTGGAGCTTGGTATGAGCAACCTCAAGAGATACGCGGAAAATAATACCTCAAATATCTGCCGGAAAGCGTCCACAAGTTCTCCGACAGTCTCGAATGGTAGATCGTAAAAAGTGCGTAATTGAGGCATCACGATTATGTGTATATCAGGGTCAAGCGGGGAGTAAAGCACTTCAAGTATTCGTACACAGTGGTTGCGGGGATCGCGCGCAAGTTTATCAGAGAACATTATGCAAAGGTTGACCTCGTCCGGGTGGTCACGAAATGAGACAGCCTTGAGAATGACCTGAGTACCGTCAGAGATTCGTACTGCGTCCATGATTACTGATTTCTGGAACGAATGTTAGTATAGTATGGAACAAAAACAGGTGTAGACGCAACGAAATGGGACACTTTGTCTTCTTCGGGATTTCCAGTGGCAGGATCGTATCCTTCGCGAAACATTTCACGGAGAAGGTACCCATTCTGCTCTAGGATATGTTGGTGATGGCGCCAGAAAGCGCCGCGGAGCATCGCCGTCATTGGTCAAGCGTGTTCTACAGCACTTACCCTGGGCCACTGGAGTTGGTGAATTGTGGACTCCGCCTGATCCGCATTCGGCATCGGATCATCTTTCACATTTTCACCATTTCTCGCTTTCGAAGCGTTCGTGGTATGTACTCTTCACAATCTACGCCTTTCCGCCTCAAAACGTGTAAGCCCGCGTGAACATCTGTATGCACCGAATTTCTACTTAGCTTTCAAAGGGTTAGCAGTCTTCTCACGTATGAAGGTACTTAATCTTCACAACCGACACCTTTCCGCCTCCACACGTGTAAGACCCGCGTGAGCGTGTGTATGCACCCCAGTCTCCAGATGTGAGCCCCGCGTGCTGTCAACCAGACGAGCTTCGCGAATGTATAAGACCCGCCGAGGTTGCACAAAATGACATCCAGCCCTCACTCACTGGAACTCCTTCTACTGCTTCGCTTTCTTAGCAATTATGTTCTCCCATCGGAGGGAAAAGCCTGGTCGCGTTTTAGAACGTGCCGATTGCAATGCGCACACTGGGGCCGCTATATTTCTTTCACACGCCGAGCAGGATGATCCCCGACTTCGGTTGCATCCCGAGGACAGATCTCGACTGTTAGAACAAGCCGAGTAAGTATTTTGTGTGATACGTATTTCGCTCTCAAAGGCTGACACGTATATCAGCAACGTGAACAAGCTAATGGACGACAGTCACCGAGTTCATGATGGCCGGCTCACGGGCTGGTTCAAGAGTCGTTCCCCACCTGGCCGCAAGACGATTGAGGACTATCATAAGATATCCCGGGAGTATTCTGAGATTTCCGTAGTTCGTGAAAAGCTTTTGTACATTGTGCAACACTGACCTTCTGTGACAGGCATCAAGTCAGAAGACGGATATGATCAGGAGTGACCAAATCGACCTTACAGGTTAGTCTTGTCAATTCGGGCGTCACCTTTGATCTCACCGTTCCCGTTATGTACCAGCTCCATGGTCGCCGAAGTCTGTGTATCTATCTATGAGCAAGGACGCAAGTACTAACGAGTATCCTCGTAGCGACATGAGCTCAAAGGCTTCAAAGTAAGAATCATCATGTCATACAAAGCAGTACTGACGCCTCGCTTAGGGAACGTCTTGCTTACATCGTGAGTTTTTAATCCAGAAATTAACGGCACACTCCTTATAGATTGACAGAAACCCAAAATGGAGCAAGTTTTAAGTTGCCCGTCCGTATCTACATTTAAATTATCTGAATATCTTCTAACCATCTGGATAGCGACACATTTCCGGATTTTACACACCCTCCACGCCCTCCACCAGACAACCCTCCGTTGACGCGCAAGTATGGCGGTGCTGCAACAAAGTGGAGGCCGCGATCCAGTTCTACATCAGGCACAACCAGTTACCAGTAGGTCGTCACGGTCGTGCCTTTCAAATTCAGATGAACTCACGACACCGGGCCAGTGCAACAGCCTCAGACGACGACGACGACGACGACGATGATGATGATGATGATGATGACTCGTCTCAGCCTCCTCGCCCCTCGCAGTAAGTCCTGTTCTCCAAGTACGTTGTGACAGTCCTCAAGTTCAAGCAGTCCGGCTCCTCTGCAATCTCAGTCCGGTGGCAATCCTCCTACGACGAGTCGCCCTCGAGACGCCGCGAGAAGCCAACTTCGGATGATGAATCCATCGTCTCACATTACAGCCAGCGAGACTACTATGTCGGATACTCTTCGTCCTTCCTCGACAGCGACAGAGTCCTATCACTCTATGTATCCTTCCTCGACGGCGGCAACAGTCGGGACGCCTTCACCGCGTACTAGTCGCCTGTCCTCTTCAACGAATCCCCGTTATTCGCAGTTCACGGCGGCGACAGTCGCAACATCTACACCTGAAGACTATTCACCAGATACTCCGATGAACAGCATGGCAGCACCTCATAGAATGTCTTCTTACTCGACGGCTGCAACAGTCGGGACATCTTCACCGCGTACTAGTCGCCTGTCCTCCTCGCCGGATCCCCGTTACTCGCAGTTCACGGCAGCCACAATCGCTACGTCTGCACCTGGAGAATATTCGCCTGATACTCCGATGAACAGCATGGGTGGAATATCTTCTCATCTTGACTCTCAATCGCCACAGCCTCCTATGCCTAGCTCGTACCACGCGGCGCCGCGACCGTCCGATGCCAGCGATAACCGGCGCACCCATACTACCCGAGGCCATCCTTCTTCACAGGTAGCCCTCTCTTCGTATGGCGGGGGAATGCTTCATCCCCCGACAACCCAGGCTCCGCCTCCTACACCGCAAACCTCGACCGGTTATCATGGACATGCTTACCACACACAGGACACAGACACAGCGCATCATCCACATCCTTCGACCAATAGTGCAACCGCTTCTCCTCCTCATCCTACGGGAGCGTATCACAGTTCTCCCGCTGCGCAACATTCTCAAACCCAGCCTGCAGGTCTGTCGCAGAGATCGTCGCAGGACTCGACTACTACCAACTCGACCGATCATTGGTCGACTACTGCCAATGTTGGTTCTCGTAGATGAAAGTGATACTCCCACGGTAAGGACACCTCCTAGAGCTCTGGCTTTTCGTTGTTATATCAATCTTATGCTGCCCACCTACCTTTTGTTGTTCTATGCCACTTTTTCTCTTACTCTATGCTTTGAATGATTGTATTCGAAATACCTACCTACTTTGTTGTTACGTCGTCGTCGTTCGATATTTCATTAATCTTGAATGTGCAGAGAGAAACCTGACAGAGTTCCAGGACGTTTGAATCCGACATGTTTACTTTCTAGTACTGACGCTATGATCAGAATACAGTATAAGCACATGGATTGGTACCAATTCAGTCGCCAGTACAAACTCGCTGGAACACTGGACTCAAACAAAGACTATTCCACTGTCAAGGGATTCGTGCCAATCTTCTGTTGACTCGTGTTTGAACGAGCCCAGACACGGAAGTGGAACAAATACCAGAATCGATATGGACTATCTACGATACATTCCAGGGCTTGGAACTACTACTACTAGTGCACTGCTTCTCCTACTTTAGTACACCGCCCTTGTCATCTACAATCTAATCTAGGAACACGATTCCCAAAACCCATCTCTCACTAGGTTTATTCTACAACTTTCCCGCTCTTCTCACCCTCCATCGGAATCCTGCACACAATACTGACCGTCAAGTCATTCACATCTCGGTTTCTCAAACTCCGCTTATAACAGTCCGTAAGCTTA
Organism: Mucidula mucida; assembly: GCA_015501055.1. NCBI lineage: Eukaryota > Fungi > Basidiomycota > Agaricomycetes > Agaricales > Physalacriaceae > Mucidula > Mucidula mucida. The sequence continues at coordinate 84,086 of JADNYV010000082.1, forward strand.
AACTTGCCATCTACGCCATGCCTACATACAAGCAGTCAGCACGCCACACCAAAGGATCCTAGTAAGAGCAACACTCACACGTCTCGAACATGTGCCACACGCGCAGTCCTAGACCACTCCGCCACACCACAATGCACACAAACAAACTCCTCCCGATAGTCCCAGTGAATCTCAGGCGCCCGCAACAAATCGTCCTCCAACCGACGTTTTTCCTTCCGACGTCCTGCAGCGATCAGATCGGCGCCTTCAACACGAGTAACCTTCGCGAGATGTGCATCATTCTGCGGCAAACCAGATCAGACATACAATAACGGAAAAGGTATCCAGAGAACTAACCATCGCCCTGCGCCAGCGCATAAGCCCGACCCTTGTTGTCCCTGTCCCAGGAGGCGCACTGATTTTAATCATAAGATCAGGATGGCCTGGCCACACGCTCGTCGTATCATGCTCCTCGCATCGAAAGAACAAATCCAGCCCGTCCATATCCTCCGCAGTCGCCGTATCCGGATCCAAGCCGCACCTCTGCACAAACTCTCTGCACCGGTCGTACACATCCTGGTCCAACGCCTTGATACCATTGGCGCGCCAGACCTTAACCTCGACACCAGTGTCGCCCACGGGAGCCTCGGCATAGAAACACGGGTGCGAGGCGAAGTGGGGATAATGAAGGACCAAGGACGGGGAGCGCTTATGGCAGTCGGTACACGCAAAACCGTTGACGACTAAGGACAGATCATCATTGCGCCCCGTCTCCCCCCTCAGTATCGTTTTCAACCGAGCCTCCTGTTCGTGCCTCCACTGCTCACATACGTAGGCGACTGACGGGAGCGCTTCCTTCAGTTTGTCAGTGACGTCCCCTTCGAGTGGCGTGTTTTGAATGATATTGAGGAAAGGCTCGTGAGTGCAGAGCGCAGAGGGAGGCGGCTTATGCGGCGTCTCGGGCATTTGCCTCAGGACAGGCTCTACAAGCCTTGTCAGAAGACGAGTTCTTTCGGTGATGATTTCGCGCATGTGTCGCGCTTGTATCTCAACGCGAAGATCAGACATGACTCTTGTGAGAGTGGGCCGGATGTTGTCCCAATCTGAAATGAGTAAGATCGGTGTCAAGCATGCAGCATGGGAGGATATTTACTTTGATCGGTCAACTCTTTTGTCTGCTTGACAAGCCGATGGTGTTTTAGGGCTTCCTGGGTGATACGATGCGTCAATTCTGGTTCCCAGCCATCAGCCTTTAAGCGAGCGAGAATACTTTAAATTGTCAGCCTTGGCGAAATTGGGGAACATGAACAGATTTTACCTTTCGAGTCTTTGACGGCGAAGAGAGGCTATCTCTGCTGCTCGAGCCTCAGCCTGGGAGGTGACCCAGTCCTCGTATGGCTTGCATGACTTCAAAGAGACGTTGAGCATATCTTCATTCGCCCAGGTAAGACTCACGTTAACGAGCGCCAGATGCTCCTCCTTCCGCTTCTCAAGCCATTTCTCATACGTCTGCGAATTCAGTGGAAGATCCGCGCTCTCCGCGACCAGTCTCTCAACCGTACTCCGATGATACCAGACAACGCCTTCGATCGGGGGAAGTTCAGCATTCGTTGGGGGCGTAAGAGGGGAAGAAACGGACTTTGAACAGTTTGAAACAAGGAACAAGGGCAAGCAACGCCCTGTCTACAGGCGGTAGTCGTCTAGCGCTTTCCATGCTTCGAGTCGAGTCATGAGTAAAGGACATTGAACAGAAAAAGCTGGACATACATTGTCCCGTTGTGTAAACATTCCTTACAGAGTCTCATCCGTATTTGCCATTGTACGTGCTTCATGTGTGCCTTCAGACAATTCTAAAAAGACCAGTAAGGACAAGAGCACGCATGCGAGACATACACGTACATCGCAATGATCGTCGTACAGCAGGCTTGCATAGTGCGGCTCGTTGAGGCCTTCGATTATCGGAGGAACATCGCCTATTCCCCGAAAGGCGCTCTTCCAGACAATTTTGCATTTCTTGTTCATGAGGATCACGCGTAGCGTTTTCGTCGTGCGACTCAATCGTAGGAGATCAAGTGGCTCCAAGAGAGAAAAGATCTGGAGCAGGGATTAACTCGGAAACAAAGCCAGTGAAAGTCTTGTCTATGCACCTCATACAGAATATCGAGAGGAGTCTCCGTAATCTGACTTAGCTTTCCTTGTCCTTTCCTCGCGGGTGCAGCTTGACCAGAGGACTTGATCGCAGCGCTGGTCTTGGCGCGTTTCCGTGGCTTCCTGTCAGACGAAGTGTCGACGTTGTTTGTTTTGGAGGACACTGCTCTGGCGCGCTTTTCCCTTAGAGCCGCCTTCGTCTTGGGCCCAGACGAGAGCTTCGAATCCTCTTTCGTCTTTGCGATGGCAATCCGCTGGGAGCGACGACGAGGAACAGTGGACATGATGGTAGCTTGGGATGACGGTGGAGGATGGTGAAGTGCGTCCATTGTTTGCCGTGCAATAACAAAAAGAGACTGGGTCACCTGATCGTAAGCTTGTTCGCATTGGGTGAACAATGGGCGGCGGGCTGACTATTACCCTACGCGCAGTCGTACTGGACAATGCACAAGCCTTCGTATTATTGCATGGTTAATGAAATGCATTGACAAAATCCACTGGCGAGGGCGGGCAAAGTCACCTCGTGAGCCCCGACTTGCAGGGCAAATGAGTCGCAACCAGAGTGTGGGTGTCAGCGTCCGTAGAAGGCAGCGCACGTAATTATGCAGTCTTTCCCCAACGATCAAAAGAATTCGAAGACTGCGCCACATAGTCAGCAAGCGAAATACAAGCGCAAAATGAGACAAAAGATATTGCTCAATAGGGAGATTTGAATATAAATGAATCATCACCAGATAACGATGTCTTTGATATCTTGACGGAGAAAGGCAAAAATATTGACTCACCGACAATCAATGCAACGACGTTCAGGAGTTGAGATCAATACATACAAGGCGCGACCTATTGGGTTCCTCGTTCAGCATCATGGTAGCGGGCAAGGTCAAAGAAGAAAGATCAGAGAGATATTTTGGTAAACAAGTTTGTCCACAACAGGTTGATTGGCTCTTTATTCAGAAGCAGAACTGAATGTGGTCCTCGGAAATGGGTAATAACCTGGCTCACCGGTACATTACGACTGTCTGACACTGGAAAGAAAGTACGCGACTGACCCTCCACAAATCCGACGCAGTTAGCAGTCATATATGGATGCGACTGCAGTGGGGGCATTTCACGCGCCTGAACACCAACGTCTACCGGTATCGCCCGATATGGCCAAGAATATGCAATGGCGTCGGTAGAAACTGCCAAACATTGTCCAGAATACGAGATCAGCCTGGCGAGAGCGCTCAAGTTGGGCACCGGTTAAAAGCCATAGATAGTAGTCGCGCGGTCTGTCAACAGTCAGTAGGGACAACGGATAAGGTGTTCTTGACTCGACTACTACTTGTCGGTCGTCATTCCTGTCGGGACGATATCCTCCTCGATTGCAAAATCCTGGCAGTGGTAGAACCGCCGGGAAGACAAGGAAGGCTGTGTCGAAGGTTACAACGAGTAACCTAGGCGAAGCTGGAGTAAAAGAAAAAGGGATCTTCATGGGCTTTAAAGTCTCGAGCGCGGCCGGCGACGTAGAGCGCGACGACGAAGGACATCATGAGCGCAGGAGGCAGGCAGGGTTCCGTTTAGGGAGTTTTTCCCACGATGCATGTTGTTGACAACTTGATGGTGGAGGACCCAAAGACTAGTGCGATAACAACCCGGCAGGACGAGTTGCTTGATTGAATAGTCATGTCTGGCTCTTTCGCACAGTGTCAGATGTTTCCATCCAGACTGAAACAATGCGCATGCACTACTGCTCCGAGTCGCGTGGCACTTGCCAGAAAGCCGCTGGGAAATAAGGGCACAAGAAACTACGCGAAGCTCTACAGAAAGCCATCAAAGGCTTTCTGTGCTCAGAAGAACTTTAACTCAGCCTACTGACTGTCGAAATAGAAGGCGCACCACAAGCGAGAAAACTTCTTCGCGATAGGGGAGGTGATTACAGCGTCGGTTGAAGAGATCAAATTGACAAACTTACCAGCCAGTTCTCCACTAGAGCATGCTGGCCCAGCACTTTTCTGGAAATATCTTCTGTTGTCATATCGTCAACTTGGACTGCACAAAAACAAAAGGACCAGGGATAAGCTCCCAAAGCAGGGCGACTTGGGAGAAAATCCCGGAAAAGAGGAGGGTTAGCTCTGGGCGACGCGTCATCTCACTCCTCCAGACAACTTCAACTGGAAACCGTAAAAGGACGGTAAGTACGAGTTTTTGAAATCATTGACTCCGAGAAACTGCACCATTTACAGTTACGGTGTATGGCTTCACACGTGCGCTTTCCATGGCATGTTATACTCCTCATTGTATGAAGAAATGAAATACGAGGAGGGACTCCGAGGTCGTAGTCGTGGCGGATAACGATATTTTCCTCTCCGGCCCGACCAACTGCCTCTTCCCTTTCGGCACTCGTGTACAATATGCCTTTGTTTTAAAAAGGCCCTGGAGCTCACTCGTCTTGCATCGTTAGCATTGTTCTGGTGGTGGACCGCCTTAAAGTGGACCCGCTTCTCCTACTAGACAACGAAATAAGACGTATGGCCATTACCTTGCGTTGTTTCCCCTACCTAGCAGCGACGAGAACTTGAAGTGGCCCCTTCTCCGTGCGACTTTTCCTATAGGATGACCGCACAAGATGCTAGGACCGTCCTTCTATTTGAATTCATCTGCCACATCACCCGATGAACGTGAACAGATTGACAAGATCGTCGCAGTTCTGGGTGCATGTTCGTTATTTTGCCTTGCTTTTCTCATTTCAATTTGTACCAACAACACAACAATAAAAAAAGTGCACCACGTCCTTGTCGCAGCGCATCACTTGGGAGTATGTCGGTCTCCACCCCCAAAGCATGGCAGTCGTAGAATTGTTCTAAGGCTGCAAAGATCTAAAACTTGATGAGGACTTGATGATGACGAGGTCGGCGGTAAATCCCCGGAACGGTCTTGATCGCCGACACACGTGGCATTCCTGCTGTCAGCTCCCGCACTTTCTGGCCATTGCCCTTGCTTTCCCTTCTTTCTCGGCCAGCCGTGGGCTTTTGCTTTCGAAGACTTAAGGCTGCCAACTTTCGGACTCGAAGCGTAGGATGAACACAGCGGCGCGGTATATTCTGCTTATTCTCGGCGTTGTAGTGCGTTTCTGCCTTCTTCGCCTGTGACACGTTCGTTCATCTACGCCACAGATCACTATCCACTACACCCTCACGGTCCTCCACGAGCCGTACGGCCGCGCCACCAAGCATTTCTTCGCTTACTCCGACGTCGATCCTACGAGCGTTCCGTTAGAATACTATGCTCGGCCAGGTATGCACAATCCAGCCCTCTATGCTCATCTTACACCCACCATAGCCTCAGAATCCTTCATTCCCGTAAACACCACCGCACGCGCCAACGCTGCATTCGTAATCCTTGCCCGTAACAGCGATGTCGACAACACAGTGCGCAGTATACGGGAGATGGAGGAGCGCTTTAATCGCCGTTTTGCATACCCTTACGTGCTGCTAAACGAGGTTGAATTTACCGAGGAATTCAAAGAGTGCGTTCCCTTACCCTAATTTTCGTTCATTGACTGATATGCTCTAGACGCGTATCCGTGTTGACATCGGCAAAGGTGGAGTTTGGGGTTATACCGCCAGAGCATTGGTACCAGCCTGACTGGATCGACGAAGACCGGGCGACCAAGGCGCGGGAAGACATGGTCAATGATGGGATTATCTACGCTGGTGAGTGACGCTGGCCTTTATGACTATCCCGCTCACACTACCGCCTAGGCAGCGTCGCGTATCGCAACATGTGCCGTTTCAACTCTGGCTTCTTCTTCAAGCACCCTCTGCTACTACCGTACCGCTGGTACTGGCGGATAGAGCCCGATGTGCATTTCCACTGTGACCTGCAGTACGATCCGTTTGTCTTTATGGAGCAGAATAAGAAAGTTTATGGTGAGGCATGTAATATCTCGATTACGCGCACACTGATTCTGATGAGGCAGGATTTACGATAACCATGTACGAATTCGAAAAGACGATCCCGACGCTTTGGGGGCACGTCAAGGACTTTATGCGACTGCATCCCGAACACGTCGCGGAAGGTAACGCCATGGATTTCCAGAGCGGCGATGGCGGCGAGTCGTATAACTTGTGCCATTTCTGGTCCAACTTTGAAATCGCGGACATGGAGTTTTGGCGGGGAGCCGCCTACCAGGATTTCTTTGCGTATTTGGAGAAGCAAGGTATGTCGGTCACCTTCTCTTCCATCATTCGCTCATCCCATCAGGCGGGTTCTATTATGAACGATGGGGCGACGCGCCTGTGCATTCGATTGCGGCGAATATTTTTGCGAAAAAGGAGCAGCTGCACTTTTTCGATGATATAGGTTGCGTTGTGTGGCTGCTGTTTCTTAGATCTAGCTGACTTATCGCGCAGGCTACGAACATAACCCATACACTCACTGCCCGCGGGACGAGGCCGTGTGGCGGCAAGGAAGGTGCAGCTGCGATCGCGCGCGCAGTTTTGATTATGATGGCTATTCATGTCTGAGCAAGTGGGATCGCCTAGTCGGTGAGCGGGGGAGGTAGGCTATCTGAGGAGCGGAATCTATGCTACTTGTTGTCAAAAATTGTATTAGTACTAATATACATTTAGATGCATGCTTGTTGTGGACTGACAACCTGTACTTTGACTAGCAACATGTAGGACTTTGACTGGGAAGAGGGGTTGTGGTTGTGCAGTGGGACCAAGAAGGGCGGGACTGGAACAGGGAACGAACTTTGAAGACCACCTGCCGCCCAAGTCGAATGATGATGATAATGAACTATGAGGAGGGATATACTTGTGATGCACAATACACAAGATCGTTATAGACGAGGAACGAAATGCGAAGTTTCGTTTCTTGTCACTTTCACAAACCTGCCGGCTAGGGTGGGGGAAAAAGCCCTCGTTTTTCACGGAAACCTTTTTTACAAGTCAATTACGCGCAAATTTAAACTCCGACGCTGGCTGTGTTATGAATCGCCATATTTTCACACTTTCACATCTTATCATATCTTATCGGGGGCCTTGTCTTATCAACCAACAGACTGTTTCATCATCTGTTTCGTCACCGATCATACCCCTTTTCATTACCGAAGCCGTACTCATGTCGGACACACGTCCAACACATGGATGACATCATACATGCCAATACCTCATGGACTTCCTATTGTATACACACCACCAACACTCGTAGCACACATGGTCGTTTCAGTATTATTACTTACATGCAGTTACCACTCGTATTTAATGGTTTCACGGACTAGTAGCATACAACACTGGTTCAAGGGCGTGGAGCATCCCTAGTGGAAACGCGTATGGACAAGGAGTCCCAAACACAGACTTACTAGTATATAAGCAGTAGTGTAGTATCATTGTACTTTAGTTCCGATCTTGTTTATACACCTGGCCTAGCCTCGTCTTACGAACACAAACGTTTTCTTCCTTAGTTCTTGCTGTGGTACCTGGTTGAGTCTCGTGGCTTAGTCAGTCGCTAACAGAAGATCGGAACTAACTTTCTACCACCTACCACACATCCCTGATCGTGAATCAGCACTTCGCTGTTTGATCATCGCACATTCCCCATCCCCTTTCCTGTTTACAGATTGACGGATTTCTAATTCCAGCGCACGTCCGCATACATGTGTATTGGTCCCAGTAGCGCCGGCTAACAGTTAGAGATAACTGCCTCGGGTGCTGGAAGTAGCCGCTCTAACGAGAACAAACTTTTGGCAGTTGCACTTCAGTGGGCGCTGGTTACGGGTCAACCCCCGTTCCCAGGAAAACTTCGGCTTACCTCACACCAGAGGGACGTCGGCTGGGCAATTGCAAACTTGTGACGAGCTCTTGGGCTCCATAGATACGTAGTCGTAGTCGGTAAAATAGCGTAGACAGTTACGATACCTACCTACTTTACTTACCTTACGATACACATCATCATTCCCCACCCTACCAAGTCCTGGATTCTATTTCAGATCTAGGCAATTCCCCTTATTCATCCAAACCTCTATTCCCTCACCCGTTTCATCCAAATCGCATCACCCATATCCCCACTTCACCCTTTCACTCTCCATCCTATCACCCCAATTCATCATGTCCAACGAAGCACCCGAAACCGCTCCCACACACCGCTCATCACTCAATGTCGAAACCAAAGGCCGATCCCTTGTCAACAAGCCTTATGACTATGACGGGGACAAGTCCAAGTACAAGAGCTGGTGGCGATCGATGTTCACATACATCCGTGACAAGAAGAACAACCTCACATCTGACTCCGAAAGGATTGATGTTGTTCTCTCCTATATCCGAGGAGATCACGTAGATGCATGGGTCCAGAACTACTCGGACAGAACTTCGACGAGGAAGAAGAGGAATGGACAGTCTCTGGACGGAGTTCAAGGAAGATTTGAAGGAGCGATTTGTGGATTCCAACCTCGCGCGAGACGCGCAAGACCAGATCAAGCGGTTGCGCCAGGGGCAAGACACCGCTCAAGATTTCTTCCAGAAGTTTGAGGTCCTACTCACTCAGGCAGGATATTCGAAGGATGACGCATTTGTGTGCGACTTCTCGAGACCAACGTCAACAAGAAGATCATTGATCAGATCTATGGCAGCCGAGACGGGTTGCCAGAGAAGTACAAGGATTGGAAGGCACAGATCATTCAGATCGATCAGCTGTGGAGAAGGCGGACGGCGAGCAAGAGGTCCGGCATGCAGTCCCGGCCTCAAGCTCCGCAGGTGGCTACATCGAGAGCCAATCCTACGAACCCACCCCCGACGCCAATCACACACGAGATGCCACCGGTGTTACCTATGGAGGAGCCGGCAGGCCGATGGACATCGACAACGCACGTCGAAGAGGACTTTGCTTCAGCTGTGGCGAACACGGCCATGTCAGCAGGTTCTGTCCTAAGAAGGGTCGACCCCAGACGATTCGGGGTTATGGACCGAAATGAACGACGAGGAGAAGAAGAAGCTGGCCGAAGAGTTGGGTTTTGCGAAGCTCCCGCAGTAGACGCAGTCCTGCCGGAGCAGTCATCAAGGAAAGGTCGTCAGATGCAGATCTATTTATAGTACTGGTACTAAGCATCTAAAATATCATCGACGATTTACCACCAAAACCTGCGAAAGAAAGATTGAACCAAACACGCCGAGTGGGTAGCACAAAGGCTAAGAGAGGATGACGTGCCGAGAGCAGTGGGAATTTTGAGAGCATGGATGCCGGAGCGGAGAGAGAGAGAAGCGACGGAAGAGAAGGTGATGGGATCAGAGCGTTGACAAAGGAAGCTGCGGTGGAAGTTGTGACGGAGTTGAAAAAGTCGAGGAAGTACATCCGGGGAACAAAGGGGCAGGACATGAAACTGAGTAACCATAGAGAGCGTACACACAGGCTCGAATGGGAAACGAGTGCCCTTCTTGACAGTGGAGCAACGGGTTCTTGCGTCAATAAAGAATTCATTGAGAAGAACGGACTCCCGATCAAGGAGTTACCGGTCAAGCTCCCTGTCTACAATGCGGATGGAACCCTAAATGAGGGAGGAGCAATTGAAGGTTTTGTGGAGGTCCGAATGAAGATCAGTGATCACGCCAAAAAGATTGAGTTGGCCGTCACAACCTTGGCAAAACAAGTATCTTTTTGGGGCTGATTGGCTACGATATCACAACCCCACGATCAACTGGACGGATCCACGTTAACATTTGATCAATGCCCAGACCGTTGCGGCTATCTACCCAAGTACAACTCACCGGAAGATGAAGGAGAAGATGTAGAAGAGAAGTTGGAAGAGGGAGAGCGTTTGTTCTGGATGGACTGGGACAACTATTGCAAAAGCGGTGAAAAGCTGAGATCACAACAGCCTTCATCCGCCGCTGCACCTTACATCGAGGAATTCTCCGATGTATTTAGCAAGGCGGACTTTGACAAGCTACCGGAGCGAAGACCCTGGGATCATGCGATAGAACTTATGCCTGGTTCCAAACCGGTTGACTGCAAGGTCTATCCCCTTAGTCCATCCGAGCAGAAGGCATTAGATGAGTTCTTGGAGGAAAACATACGCACGGGACGCATACGGCCATCAATTTCACCCATGGCATCACCCTTCTTCTTTGTCAAAAAGAAGGACGGGAGTCTTCGGCCCGTGCAGGATTATCGGAAATTGAATGACATGACGATTAAAAACCGATATCCCTTACCGTTGATCCAGGAACTTATCGACAAGCTGAAGGGAGCGAAGTGTTTCACAAAGATGGATGTCCGATGGGGTTACAATAACATCCGGATCAAAGAAGGTGATGAGTGGAAAGCGGCGTTTAGAACAAACCGAGGCCTGTTTGAGCCCTCAGTATGTTCTTTGGACTTACAAACTCGCCGGCGACGTTCCAATCGTTCATGAATCACATTCTGAAGGAGTGATTGATGAAGGACATGTTATAGTTACTTAGACGACATACTTATCTTTACAAACACGTTGGAAGAACATAGGCATATGTACGACAAGTATTAGAAATATTACGAGTAAATAAGTTGTATTTAAAACCCGAGAAATGTAGTTTTGAGGCACATACTGTAGACTACTTAGGAGTTATTGTTGGAGGAGGAGAAGTGAAGATGGATCCGGCAAAAGTGGCCGTAGTGAAGGAATGGAAGGAGCCGACGAAGAAGAAGGAAGTACAGTCATTCCTGGGCTTCTGCAACTTCTACCGACGTTTCATCCGGGGATTTGCGGGAGTAGCGAAGCCATTGACATTGCTAACCGGGAAGGGCAAGTGGGTTTGGGGCATGGAGCAGCACGAGGCGTTTGAGGAGTTGAAACGGAGGATGACAGAAGAACCCGTTCTGATTGTACCACGCGACAACGGCAAGTTTCAAGTCGAGGCGGACTCCTCGAACTATGCAAACGGGGCGGTTCTTTCCCAGTTTGTTGACGGAAAATGGAGACCAGTAGCCTTTCGGTCTCGCGCGCTGAACGAAGTAGAGCGCAATTATGAGATCTATGACAAAGAGATGATGGCTATTATGGACTCAATCAATGACTGGCGGCAATATCTCCTTGGCGCCAAGGAGACAGTGGAGGTTTTCACCGATCATCAAAACCTTCAGTACTTTAGGAAGCCGCAGAAGTTGAACCGGAGGCAGGCGCGATGGGTTACAGAGTTGGCGGAATATGACATACAGATGATTCATAAGCCAGGCAGGACGATGGGAAAAGCTGATGCCTTGTCAAGGATGACAGGCCTTGAGAAGGGGGAAAAAGACAAAGAAAACGTTGTTTTGCTAAAACCGGAGTTTTTTATATCACAAATTCAATTTTCTTTACATACAGTAGCTACACCGGAGGACAAATTACTTAACAAAATCAAACAAAGAAAAGGAAACAAAGACAGATACATACAAAAAGCATTAGAAAACAAAGAAAAAGGATGGGAAGAGAAGGAAAATGGACTTATTATGTGGAAAGATCGTATTTACATACCAAAGGACAAGGAATTGCGGGGAAGAGTTATTGGAATGCACCATGATGCACAGCTTGCAGGGCATCCGGGACGATACAAGACCCTCAAATTGATCACACGCACCTATTGGTGGCCCGGAATCAGCCAAGATGTTCGCGAATACGTAGAAGGGTGTCAAAAATGCCAGGCCACAAAGTCACATCGCACGAAGCCGGCCGCACCCCTTCACCCTATTGATGTGCCAAGCGAGCCATGGGAGGTAGTAGGGACGGACATGATTGGAGAACTGCCGGAATTGGGAGGATACAACGCGATCAGCACGTTTGTGGACCATTTCACAAAACAATTACACATCATACCGACACACACCACTTTGACGTCAGAAGGCATGGCCCGCATCTACCGTGATCGCATTTTCCCATACATGGGATACCACGACAGATGATACATGATCGAGGTCCGCACTTGCGTTTCATGAAGGAGTTGTACCGGTTGTTGGGCATTGAAGGAAACTTTACAACGGCGTATCATCCACAGGCAAACGGACAGACAGAACGGTTAAACCAAGAGATAGAACATTTCTTACGGTTATTTGTCAACTACCATCAGAACAATTGGCGCGAATGGCTACCCTCTGCCGAATTCGTTTACAACGATCGGGTACACTCGGCAACCAAAGTCACTCTGTTCTTTGCAGACATGGGCAGACACCCCTACAAAGGCACCGCCCCGAAAACGGCATTGCAAAATGAGACTGCGCAGGAGTTTGCCAACGGCATGAGGAAAACATGGGACGAAGTAGGGTTGGCATTGAAGATGGCCAAAGAGGACATGAAACAGTTTTATGACAGGAAGCGGACAGAGGCAGTGGAGTACAAGAAAGGCGACAAAGTATGGCTGGAAGGGACGAATCTCAGCACGGACCGACCAAGGAAGAAGCTGGATGACAAACAATTTGGGCCGTTCAAAGTGATCAAGAAAGTTGGGACGAGCTCTTACAAGCTCCAGATTCCTCACACGTGGAAAAGCATTCATCCTGTGTTCAATGAGGCCCTGTTGACGCCTTACCATGAGCCGCAATTTCCAACGCAACCCCGAGACACGCGTCCACCACCTGTGCTGGAAGGAGCCGAACCGGAATGGGAGGTTGAGAAAGTGGTTAATTCCCGGAAGTACCGCGGGGTTTTCAATACAAGGTTCACTGGAAGGGTTATGGCACACACGAGCAGACATGGGAACCGGCATGCAATCTCAAAAATGCCGACGAAGCCATCAGCGATTTCCACCAACAATATCCGAACAAGCCGAAGCCACCCGCGCTTGCTCGCATTGAAGTCCCCATGTCGCAATTTCCATTACATTTATTCCGACCCATGCCACCGCCTGATACTGAACCCCTGAACGTCACGCTACCCTCTGCGGCCCTCATGGAGCGACTCTGGCGCAGAATGGAACTTGCGCCTTAAGGAGGGGGTGATGTTATGAATCGCCATATTTTCACACTTTCACAGCTTATCATATCTTATCGGGGGCCTTGTCTTATCAACCAACGGACCGTTTCATCATCTGTTTCGTCACCAATCATACTCCTTTTCATTACCAAAGCCGTACTCATGCCAGACACACACCCAACACATGGATGACATCATACATGCCGATAACTCATGGACTCCCTATTGTATACACACCACCAACACTCGTAGCACACATGGTCGTTTCAGTATTATTACTTACATGCAGTTACCACTCGTATTTAATGGTTTCACGGACTAGTAGCATACAACACTGGGTCAAGGGCGTGGAGCATCCCTAGCAGAAACACGTATGGACAAGGAGTCCCAAACACAGACTTACTAGTATATAAGCAGTAGTGTAGTATCATTGTACTTTAGTTCCGATCTCGTTTATACACCTGGCCTAGCCTAGTCTTATGAACGCGAACACTTTCTTCCTTAAGTTCTTGCTGTGGTACCTGGTTGAGTCTCGTGGCTTAGTCAGTCGCTAACACCAGTAGTACGTGGCGGCAAGAAACTAGTGCCTCAATAGATAAGTAAGTACAAGAAGCCCAACTAGTAAGCACTTAGGCACCACTACCTACCAATGCACTGGGCGAAGGCCTCAGAGTTTTCGGCGAAAACCCCGGTTAAAGAACCTCAAGAGTTTTAACGATTTTTTTAGGTTAAAACAATTTTAAAAACAATTTTAACATTATTTGAAGTCTTTCGAGCAACAATTTGAGTGAAATTTGTCTTAAAAATATTAGTAAAAACACCAAAAGCCAAATTAGGAAATTTTAGAGTAGTTTTAATGTTAAAATTACGTTAAAATTATCAGAACTTGTATTTTAACGAGTTTAATATGGTTTTCAGTGAAAAAGTCACAAAGAAATCAGAAAGAATATAGTTAAAAATTTGAGAAGATAGTCAGGAGAGATTTTATGATATATTTAGAGAGTATTAATAAATATTTATAAGGGAATTTTTGATGAGAATATTAGAAAAGAGGTTCAGAGGATTTTGACTGAAAAAAAAGATGAAAATTGTGTAAAGAATTGTAAAATGCGAAACTAAGAGATCTTCAAAAACTCCCTTATAAATATTTATTAATACTCTCTAAATCTATCATAAAATCTCTCCTGACTATCTTCTCAAAGTTTTAACTATATTCTTTCTGATTTCTTTGTGACTTTTTTGCTGAAAACCATATTAAACTCGTTAAAATACAAGTTCTGATAATTTTAACCTAATTTGAACCTTAAAACTACTCTAAAATTTCCTAATTTGGCTTTCGGTGTTCTTACTAATATTTTTAAGACAAATTTCACTCAAATTTTTGCTTGAAATACTTCAAAGAATCTTAAAATAGTTTTAAAATAGTTTTAACCTAAAGAAATTGATAAAACTCTTGAGGTTCTTTAACCAGGGTTTTCACCGAAAACTCCGAGGCCTTCGCCCAGTGACTACCTACCAATGGTTATTTACCAGTTCGTAACCTAAGGGCCTAGCGGGTAGGTTGTTACCCTTCACATGACAAATGCACATGATCTGTGGTGTTATGAATCATCATATTTTCACATTTTCAATCTTATCATATCTTATCGGGGGGCTTGTCTTATCAACCAACGGACTGTTTCATCATCTGTTTCATCATCAATCATACTCCTTTTCATTACCAAAGCCGTACTCATGTCGGACACACACCCAACACATGGATGACATCATACATACCGATACCTCATGGACTTCCTATTGTATACACACCACCGACACTTGTAACACACATGGTCGTTTCAGTATTATTATTTACATGCAGTTACCACTCGTATTTAATGGTTTCATGGACTAGTAGCATACAACACTGGGTCAAGGGTGTGGAGTTATCCCTAGCGGAAACACGTATGGACAAGGAGTCCCAAACACAGGCTTACTAGTATATAAGCAGTAGTGTAGTATCATTGTACTTTAGTTCCGATCTCGTTTATACACCTGGCCTAGCCTAGTCTTACGAACGCGAACACTTCTTTTCCTTAAAGTCTCTCTGTGGTACCTGGTTTAGCCTCGTGGCTATAGTCAGTCGCTAATAACCGGAACTAAAGTACAATGATACTACACTACTGCTTATATACTAGTAAGTCTGTGTTTGGGACTCCTTGTCCATACATGTTTCTGCTAGGGATGCTCCACGCCCTTGACCCAGTGTTGTATGCTACTAGTCCGTGAAACCATTAAATACGAGTGGTAA
Source organism: Mucidula mucida (assembly GCA_015501055.1). Taxonomy (NCBI): domain Eukaryota; kingdom Fungi; phylum Basidiomycota; class Agaricomycetes; order Agaricales; family Physalacriaceae; genus Mucidula; species Mucidula mucida. The sequence goes on from JADNYV010000082.1 coordinate 99,406, forward strand.
CTGCATGTAAGTAATAATACTGAAACGACCATGTGTGCTACGAGTGTTGGTGGTGTGTATACAATAGGGAGTCCATGAGTTATCGGCATGTATGATGTCATCCATGTGTTGGGTGTGTGTCTGGCATGAGTACGGCTTTGGTAATGAAAAGGAGTATGATTGGTGACGAAACAGATGATGAAACAGTCCGTTGGTTGATAAGACAAGGCCCCCGATAAGATATGATAAGCTGTGAAAGTGTGAAAATATGGCGATTCATAACATCACCCCCTCCTTAAGGCGCAAGTTCCATTCTGCGCCAGAGTCGCTCCATGAGGGCCGCAGAGGGTAGCGTGACGTTCAGGGGTTCAGTATCAGGCGGTGGCATGGGTCGGAATAGATGTATGGAAATTGCGACATGGGGACTTCAATGCGAGCAAGCGCGGGTGGCTTTGGCTTGTTCGGATATTGTTGGTGGAAATCGCTGATGGCTTCGTCGGCATTTTTGAGATTGCATGCCGGTTCCCATGTCTGCTCGTGTGTGCCATAACCCTTCCAGTGAACCTTGTATTGAAAACCCCCGCGGTACTTCCGGGAATTCACCACTTTCTCAACCTCCCATTCCGGTTCGGCTCCTTCCAGCACAGGTGGTGGACGCGTGTCTCGGGGTTGCGTCGGAAATTGCGGCTCGTGGTAAGGCGTCAACAGGGCCTCATTGAACACGGATGAATGCTTTTCCACGTGTGAGGAATCTGGAGCTTGTAAGAGCTCGTCCCGACTTTCTTGATCACTTTGAACGGCCCAAATTGTTTGTCATCCAGCTTCTTCCTTGGTCGGTCCGTGCTGAGATTCGTCCCTTCCAGCCATACTTTGTCGCCTTCCTTGTACTCTACTGCCTCTGTCGCTTCCTGTCATAAAACCGTTTCATGTCCTCTTTTGCCATCTTCAATGCTGACCCCACTTCATCCCATGTCTTCCTCATGCCGTCGGCAAACTCCTGCGCAGTCTCATTTCTCGATGCCGTTTTCGGAGCGGTGCCTTTGTAGGGATGTCTCCCATGTCTGCGAAGAACGGAGTGACTTTGGTCGCCGAGTGGACTCGATCGTTGTAAACGAATTCAGCAGAGGGTAGCCATTCATGCCAGTCGTTCTGATGATAGTTGACAAATAACCGTAAGAAATGTTCTATCTCTTGGTTCAACCGTTCCGTCTGCCCATTTGCCTGTGGATGATACGCCGTTGTAAAGTTTCCCTGTATGCCCAACAACCGGTACAATTCCTTCATGAAACGCGAGTGGTATTGTGGACCGCGATCATGTATCATCTGTCGTGGCATCCCATGTATGGGGAAAATGCGATCACGGTAAATGCGGGCCATGCCTTCTGACGTCAGAGTGGTGTGTGTCGGTATGATACGTAATCGCTTGGTGAAATGGTCCACAAACGTGCTGATCGCGTTGTATCCTCCTGATTCCGGCAGCTCTCCAATCATGTCCGTCCCTACTATCTCCCATGGCTCGCTTGGCACATCAATAGGATGAAGAGGTGCAGCCGGCTTCGTGCGATGTGACTTTGTAATCTGACATTTTTGACACCCTTCTACGTATTCTCGGACGTCTCGGCTGATTCCTGGCCACCAATAGGTACGTGTAATCAGCTCGAGGGTCTTGTATCGTCCGGGATGCCCTGCAAGCTGTGCGTCGTGATGCATTCCGATAACTTTTCCCCGCAATTCCTTGTCCTTTGGTATGTAAATACGATCCTTCCATATAATAAGTCCATTTTCCTTCTCTTCCCATCCTTTTTCTTTGTTTTCTAATGCTTTTTGTACGTATCTGTCTTTGTTTCCTTTTCTTTGTTTGATTTTGTTAAGTAATTCGTCCTCCGGTGTATCTACTGTATGTAAAGAGAATTGAATTTGTGATATAAAAAACTCCGGTTTTAGCAAAACAACGTTTTCTTTGTCTTTTTCCCCCTTCTCAAGGCCTGTCATCCTTGACAAGGCATCAGCTTTTCCCATCGTCCTGCCTGGCTTATGAATCATCTGTATGTCATATTCCGCCAACTCTGTAACCCATCGCGCCTGCCTCCGGTTCAACTTCTGCGGCTTCCTAAAGTACTGAAGGTTTTGATGATCGGTGAAAACCTCCACTGTCTCCTTGGCGCCAAGGAGATATTGCCGCCAGTCATTGATTGAGTCCATAATAGCCATCATCTCTTTGTCATAGATCTCATAATTGCGCTCTACTTCGTTCAGCGCGCGAGACCGAAAGGCTACTGGTCTCCATTTTCCGTCCACCAACTGGGAAAGAACCGCCCCGTTCGCATAGTTCGAGGAGTCTGCCTCAACTCGAAACTTGCCGTGTCGCGTGGTACGATCAGAACGGGTTCTTCCGTCATCCTCCGCTTCAACTCCTCAAATGCCTCGTGCTGCTCCATGCCCCAGACCCACTCGCCCTTCCCGGTTAGCGATGTCAATGGCTTCGCTACTCCCGCAAATCCCCGGATGAAACGTTGGTAGAAGTTGCAGAAGCCCAGGAATGACTGCACTTCCTTCTTCTTCGTCGGCTCCTTCCATTCCTTCACTACGGCCACTTTTGCCGGATCCATCTTCACTTCTCCTCCTCCAACAATGACTCCTAAGTAATCTACAGTCTGTGCCTCAAAACTACATTTCTCGGGTTTTAAATACAGCTTATTTACTCGTAATATCTCCAATACCTTTCGTACAATCTGTCTATGCTCCTCGAGAGTGTTCGTAAAGATAAGTATATCATTCAGGTAAACTATAACATGTCCGCCGTCAATCAACTCCTTCAAGATGTGATTCATGAACGATTGAAACGTTGCCGGCGAGTTTGTGAGTCCGAAAAACATTACTAATGGCTCAAACAGCCCTCGGTTTGTTCTAAACGCCGCTTTCCACTCATCACCGTCTTTGATCCGGATGTTATTGTAACCCCATCGGACATCCATCTTTGTGAAAACCTTTGCTCCCTTCAACTTGTCGATAAGCTCCTGAATCAACGGCAAGGGTATCGGTTTTGATCGTCATGTCATTCAATTCCGATAATCCTGCACTGGCCGAAGGCTTCCGTCCTTCTTTTGACAAAGAAGAAGGGTGACGCCATAGGTGAAATTGATGGCCGTATCGTCCCGTCGTATGTTTTCCTCCAGAACTCGTCTAATGCCTTCTGCTCGGATGGACTAAGGGGATAAACCTTGCAGTCAACCGGTTTGGAACCAGGCGTAAGTTCTATCGCGTGATCCCAGGGTCTTCGCTCCGGTAACTTGTCAAAGTCCGCCTTGCTAAATACATCGGAGAATTCCTCGATGTAAGGTGCAGCAGCGGATGAAGGCTGTTGTGATCTCAGCTTTTCACCGCTTTTGCATAGTTGTCCCAGTCCATCCAGAACAAACGCTCTCCCTCTTCCAACTTCTCTTCTACATCTTCTCCTTCATCTTCCGGTGAGTGTACTCGGGTAGATAGCCGCAACGTCTGGGCATCGATCAAAAGTCAATGTGGATTCCGTCCAGTTGATCGTGGGGTTGTGATATCGTAGCCAATCTAGCCCCAAAAAGATACTTGTTTTGCCAAGATTGGTGACGGCCAACTCAATCTTTTTGGCGTGATCACCGATCTTCATCGGACCTCCACAAAACCTTCAATTGCTCCTCCCTCGTTTAGGGTTCCATCCGCATTGTAGACAGGGAGCTTGACCGGTAACTCCTTGATCGGGAGTCCGTTCTTCTCGACGAATTCTTTATTGACACAAGAACCCGTTGCTCCACTGTCAAGAAGGGCACTCGTTTCCCATTCAGAGCCTGTGTGTACGCTCTCTATGGTTACTCGGAGTTTCATGTCCTGCCCCTTTGTTCCCCGGATGTACTTCCTCGACTTTTTCAACTCCGTCACAACTTCCACCGCAGCTTCCTTTGTCAACGCTCTGATCGCCATCACCTTCTCCTCCGTCGCTTCTCTCTCTCTCCGCTCCGGCATCCATGCTCTCAAAATTCCCACTGCTCTCGGCACGTCATCCTCTCTTAGCCGTTGTGCATCCACTCGGGCGTATTTGGCTCAAATCTTTCTTTCGCAGGTTTTGGTGGTAAAGTCGTCGATGATATTTTAGATGTTTCAGTACCCGTACTGTAAATAAATTCTGCATCTGACGACCCTTCCCTTGATGACTGCTCCGGCAGGACTGCGTCTACTGCGGGAGCTTCGCAAAACCCAACTCTTCGGCCAACTTCTTCTTCTCCTCGTCGTTCATTTCGGTCCATAGACCCGAATCGTCTGGGGTCGACCCTTCTTAGGACAGAACCTGCTGACATGGCCGTGTTCGCCACAGCTGAAGCAAAGTCCTCTTCGACGTGCGTTGTCGATGTCCATCGGTCTGCCGGCTCCTCCATAGGTAACACCGGTGGCATCTCGTCGTGTGATCGGGTTGGGGTGGGTTCGTAGGATTGCTCTCGATGTAGCCACCTGCGGAGCTTGGGGCCGGACTGCATGCCGGACCTCTTGCTCGCGCCCGCCTTCTCCACAGCTGATCGATCTGAATGATCTGTGCCTTCCAATCCTTGTACTTCTCTGGCAACCCATCTCGGCTGCCATAGATCTGGTCGATGATCTTCTTGTTGACATTGGTCTCGAGAAGTCGCACGACGAATGCGTCATCCTTCGAGTATCCTGCCTGAGTGAGCAGGACCTCGAACTTCTGGAAGAAATCTTGAGCGGTGTCTTGCCCCTGGCGCAACCGCTCGATCTGGTCTTGCGCGTCTCGCGCGAGGTTGGAATCCACAAATCGCTCCTTCAAGTCTTCCTTGAACTCCGTCCAAGAGACTGTCCATTCCTCTTCTTCCTCGTCGAAGTTCTGGTCCGAGTAGTTCTGGACCCATGCATCTACGTGATCTCCTCGGATGTAGGAGAGAACAACATCGATCCTTTCGGAGTCAGATGTGAGGTTGTTCTTCTTGTCACGGATGTATGTGAACATCGATCGCCACCAGCTCTTGTACTTGGACTTGTCCCCGTCATAGTCGTAAGGCTTGTTGACAAGGGATCGGCCTTTGATTTCGACATTGGCATGATGAGCGGGTGTGTGAGGAGCGGTTTCGGGTGCTTCGTTGGACATGATGAATCGGGGTGATAGGATCGGAGAGTGAAAGGGTGAAAGTGGGGATATGGGTGATGCGGATTTGATGAAACGGGTGAGGGAATAGAGGTTTGGATGAATAAGGAGGATCGCCTAGATCTGAAATAGAATCCAGGACTTGGTAGGGTGGGGAATGATGATGTGTATCGTAAGGTAAGTAAAGTAGGTAGGTATCGTAACTGTCTACGCTATTTTACCGACTACTGACTACGTATCTACGGAGCCCAAGAGCTCGTCACAAGTTCGCAATTGCCCAGCCGACGTCCCTCTGGTGTGAGGTAAGCCGAAGTTTTCCTGGGAACGGGGGTTGACCCGTAAACAGCGCCCACTGAAGTGCAACTGCCAAAAGTTCGTTCTCGTGAGAGCGGCTACTTCCAGCACCCGAGGCAGTTATCTCTAACTGTTAGCCGGCGCTACTGGGACCAATACACACGTATGCGGACGTGCGCTGGAATTAGGAATCCGTCATCTGTAAACAGGGAAAGGGAATAGGGGAATGTGCGATGATCAAACAGCGAAGTGCTGATCGACGATCAGGGATGTGTGGTAGGTGGTAGAAAGTAGTTCCGATCTTCTGTTAGCGACTGACTAAGCCACGAGACTCAACCAGGTACCACAGCAAGAACTAAGGAAGAAAGTGTTCGCGTTCGTAAGACTAGGCTAGGCCAGGTGTATAAACGAGATCGGAACTAAAGTACAATGATACTACACTACTGCTTATATACTAGTAAGCTGTGTTTGGGACTCCTTGTCCATACATGTTTCCACTAGGGATGCTCCACGCCCTTGACCCAGTGTTGTATGCTACTAGTCCATGAAACCATTAAATACGAGTGGTAACTACATGTAAGTAATAATACTGAAACGACCATGTGTGCTACGAGTGTCGGTGGTGTGTATACAATAGGAAGTCCATGAGGTATCGGCATGTATGATGTCATCCATGTGTTAGGCGTGTGTCCAACATGAGTACGGCTTCGGTAATGAACAGGAGTATGATGGTGACGAAACAGATGATGAAACAGTCCGTTGGTTGATAAGACAAGGCCCCCGATAAGATATGATAAGATGTGAAAGTGTGAAAATATAGCCATTCATAACACTGAAGTGCAACTGCCAAAAGTTCGTTCTTGTGAGAGCGGCTACTTCCAGCACCCGAGGCAGTTATCTCTAACTGTTAGCCGGCGCTACTGGGACCAATACACATGTATGTGGACGTGCGCTGGAATTAGGAATCCGTCGATCTGTAAACAGGAAAGGAAATGGGGAATGTGCGATGATCAAACAGTGAAGTGCTGATCAACCATCAGGGATGTGTGGTAGGTGGTAGAAAGTAGTTCCAATCTTCTGTTAGCGACTGACTAAGCCACAAGACTCAACCAGGTACCACAGCAAGAAACTAAGGAAGAAAGTGTTTGCGTTCGTAAGACTGGGCTAGGCCAGGTGTATAAACGAGATCGGAACTAAAGTACAATGATACTATACTACTGCTTATATACTAGTAAGCCTGTGTTTGGGACTCCTTGTCCATACATGTTTCCGCTAGGGATAACTCCACGCCCTTGACCCAGTGTTGTATGCTACTAGTTCATGAAACCATTAAATACGAGTGGTAACTACATGTAAGTAATAATACTGAAACGACCATGTGTGCTACGAGTGTCGGTGGTGTGTATACAATAGGAAGTCCATGAGGTATCGGCATGTATGATGTCATCCATGTGTTGGGTGTGTGTCCAACATGAGTACGGCTTCAGTAATGAAAAGGAATACGATCGGTGACGAAACAGATGATGAAACAGTCCGTTGGTTGATAAGACAAGCCCCCCGATAAGATATGATAAGATTGAAAATGTGAAAATATGGCGATTCATAACAGTGGCCGGATTTCTCTTCACAAAGAACACTGATAGATCAAGTTAGATCAGTAAGATTCCAGTAAGTACAAGCTCACCGAAGGATCTCAAGAGCCATAGTCTCAAATCAATCCTTGAGGATTGCATGGGATGGATAGAAATCACCGCAATCAGGATTGAACTTGTCACGACCAAGAATGTTTGTGTCGAAATGAAGACCAAATATACCCTTCCCTGAATGCTGCCACCAATGTAAACAGAATATCGCTTTCTGCCAGTTCCATTTGAGATGCCAGAGTTGAATGATTGGAAGTGCTCAGGTGTGGCGCTCAAATTATGTGTGACTTTTACGGAGTAAAGACTTCAGGTGCCGCATGCGATCAATAGAAAGCTGGTCACCGCCAATGAACCAAATCCACTGCATGGCCCAGCTCTGGAGCACACGGAGCTGTGTAACTAGAAGGTTGTATAGTACATCCTTTACCCCCGAGTATGTAGATTCGTTGATCCCTGTTGTTTTCATAGTGTAGATTTCGCTCTTTTTGTGGGAAAGGCGACAAATAGCATATTTCGAGGTGAACAGCTCCTCAACTTCGTTCCTAAACCGCCCCAATGCAGGTATGTGCTTTATCCACACACGAAGAATTGTCGCAGCCCCAATGCCTTCGATGTGATCCCATTTAATATCCTTTTCAAGGACCTCCAGTGTGAGATTCTTACGCCCGCCTTCGCTCATCTTCTTCTTCAATCGCTCTGGATCCAACGTCTCCGGTGACACGTTCCTCAGCATCACAATTGTTGCTGCTGTCCCACTCTGAACATCATCACAAGTCCCTAGAGTTTGCTGCCATGCGCGTCGCATCTTGTTGACGTTGTCGAAGACAATTTGAAACATAGGTGGTTTGGTCTCGGTCCGTTTCCCCATGCTACGTAGCTTGTTGCTGGCATCGTTTGCGAGAGTATGAAGAGCACTGCGGACACCATGATCACCAAGTGAAATACCCAGTCGGGAAGTGAACAACAGAATATCTCGGGGTACGTTACACAAGAATAGATAGATCCCAACTATTGTAGGAAATAGATTCGCAAGACAATATCGTAAGTGCAGAAGAGAGAGAATGAAGATAGTGATAGCCTAGAAACAAGTTCATTGATTAGATCCAAACATTGAATGAGTAATTGAACCTACGAGCCATGGATCACGACGTGTATGCGGCGGAACACCTGTTGAGTGCGAGTCTAGCGGCGGACTATCAGAAGCTTCAGGACGAGACACATCTGCATCATCGCCTGGGTCTGTCGAGTTCCCGTTGCTGGAATCTGGTACCTCGTTGTCCGGTACAGCTCCATCCATCAAGCGGAACTTCTTGTGTATTGCCCCTCCAACACCAACAGTTGCCATTGATGCAAAAAGGACCGGCGCTTGTTTCGCAAGCTGCTCCTGGACAGCCGGCATGTCCCAAGATAGAAGAGTATCCCACGTCAACGAGGTTCCCAGTCGACGAAGAAGAGATTCATCTTTGGCGAGCACTTTGGCCTCGCGGTCTATCTCTTCAAGGACAAGTTGGACAGATTGGTTGAGCATTGCCCCGCGAGTCGTGGTATGGACAACACGCGGAGGAAGGGTAGGCTCAAGTCGTTGACTGGGAGGGAGGCCGTATTGCGGGAGATCGAACACAAGCGGAGGTGGATTTTGTGTCGTTGAATGAGAATGGGGATAGATGAGTTCGTAGATGATGTAGTCAGGGTGCTCCTCCTTGAATCTCGACTTTTGCCCTAGAAAGTTAGAGACCGTGGTTGCGACAGACTGATGATTGTCGAAGGTGTCATGTCGGAACAGGACACTGAGAGCGTGCCCTAAGGTCCGAAAGCCTACACGCCACATGCAGTTTATCAGAATCTGGGCGCGGTCATCGTCTGTGACAACGTCTCCATACGCGTCCCAACGAAAGTCGGTCTGACTGGCTCGAGCAGCCGGAGGCTGATATTTTTGGGGAAAGACCCCCCGAAAAAGGCCATCTGAGAAACGTAGCTCCATCTCGCGCAGAGGATCAGACATCGCGGAGAGTTGGCTCGGGGGTGCAGATGAATTTGGTGTATAAACAAGAACTGGAAGTTGAGGCATATGATTGTAGGGATATGGTTGGGGAGCCGGATGGTAGCGCGTAGGATGTACTTGTGAAGGCGTAGAAACGATGCTGGGCGCATAGTTTACGCGTGGGATTGTATTCCAAGGACTCTGTAACGCAACCGGTGGCGATCGTTCTACTGCTCGGGCCTGTATGTTGTTGGGAGTGCTGTAAGAATTGTGGGGATCTGCCATAGGAACCTTTTTAAAAAAAAAAAGAGGACAGGAGAGTATATAGCCAAACATACTGTCTACAGGAGGAGGAGCTCTATCATCTCCCATCTCATAATCTGATTCATCTTCCTCATCCTCTTGCCGCGAGGCGCAGAAGGGAACGAATCCGGATACGGGGACCATATGCTTTCTAGTAGAACAAGACCGGTTGTCGGATCCATCGTGTATCATACATATATCGCGTCGAAAGTACGATGAGCGGATAAGACAAAGTGACGAACGAAACAGGAACGATCGGTAACCCTAACCCACGTACAAGCCGGCCTGCCGCTCGTGCTTTTTTGAACTCCGAAGTGAGCCTCACAGGGTACCCCCACATAGGCTCAAGACTAGACCTAGGCCTTCCTTCCAATAAACGTTATCCCAACGTTATCCACCCACCAGCATTACACACCACGTGACGTTTGGCCCCTGCCGTGCCTGCGCGAAATTCGCCCCAGTCATGTCAACCTCGTTGATACCTTTTCAACGGCGCTCAAGCGTGTTGAATTAGCGTCGAAATAGCCTGCATTGTACAGTAGATATGAAGCAATTGTCCCCTATAGTGTTTTTGGGGCCCTCAAATCCGCCAAAATCGCCGGAGTCCTAGGGTCATTGATTACTCCCGGTGCTTGTACTTGGGTACATTGTACAGCCTCAGGGAAATAGCCGACGGGTGCCGGTGAATTACCAGGTTCGAAGGACCTTGAAAGCCCCTCATCTTGTGTATGCCGCCGCCTGCGAAGACTCGACCGCCGTCGCACTAGCTGGAAGTGTTTTGTGGAATATGCGTAGTAATTGTGCCCGGTCCTCTGCTGCCTTTTTTCGCTTCTCGATCCGCTGCCTGTATGTCCAGATGAGCTGGCACCCAGTGCACTTCGACTCGTATCCCGGGATGTTTCCGCTGGACGTTGTTGACTGCTTGGTCTTTCATTTATGTTATCGACCTCCATCGCCCACGCGGTACTCATTCTGTCTGAGCTTAAGCTTTCATTTCGTCTACTCGTCCGTCTGCGTAATGTATACATTTTATCAGGCTTCATCTCGACGACTCTAGTTCGCCCAAATTCGTGGGGCAGCACTTCCATTCTGGGCTGGACGTCTCGCTTTTTCTTCCGTATTTCTTATAACGATGTCCTTCCACGTGCATTCCAACTGTCAGTGGGCAACATGTAAGAACACTTTTCTGTTCATCATTGCGGAAAACATGTGCATAAAGCACGTACTTATGTCTGTAGCATCGCTCTCTCTAATTGACCCCCACCTGAGTCGCTCAAGATGTCGTCTGTGTCTAATGTGAAGAAGAAAGGAAAAGATACACTCCCAGTCGTAGTGGCAGCAGTAAAGACCGTCAAGGTACGTGGTGCATCCTGTCAATACACCTCATCATGCTGAGTATGCTTGTAGGACGCCACAAGCGGCGTGGTAGTTCTTGCTCCTGCAACCGCCATTGCCGTAGCAATCGTGCAAAAGCTAGCAAAGGCGGTTGACAACGCGGACCGTTGTAACTTGATGATAGAGTGCATCGTTAACCTTTTAAACGCGGTCGCCAAGGGATGTGAAGGCGCATCGGGGAAGCCGGAAGTAACAGACAGAGTCAAGACGTTGGAACAGTACGTTCAGGAGCTTTTTGAGTTTCTCATCTCACTGCGACTATAACAGCGACCTGGAGGAGATTTGCAAGAGTGTGGAGGCAGTGATGAAAGCTCAAAATCGCTGGCGCTATGTGGTTCCTGAGAAATACGGGAGTCAGCTGGATGCTTTGGATTCAAAAATGAAACATTGCTTAGACAAGTACCAGGTGTGTCATTGCGAATCCTTTAGTTTTTTCGTCGTTCTCAAGGGTTCACATGTAGATAACAGCCATTGCATACAATGTTGAGCATCAGAATAGAGAACTTAGGCTCGTGAGCGAGGCTATGGAACGTCTGAATGGCAAGTTAGGACAGTCGAGTATTAGCGGAGTGGACCCGAACGGGGTAGGTTAACCATTCGTTCTCGCTGCACCCCAATCCTGATAGAGCAAATTGGTGTGCAGCTCACGGCCGACGAAGAACTTACTACTGGGACATGCGAATGTCCACCAACAATACTGGCAGTAACGCGTTGGCTTCAGAAACAGGCTCCGTGGAGTAGTATTGGCGATATCGCGCCGAACATTGCTCAGGATGTGATCAATATGCTTCAGTCGGTATAGTGATGTTGCTGATACTGTGTCGTCATACTAACATCTATTCAGTACCTTGACCTCAACCCCGCTTACGAAACTCAATATCGAGGGAAGCTTATGAAGTCCTTGTATGCATTGGCCATGCATTACAATGCGCTTCCACGCCAGCTAGATGTTCGGACATCTGATATCAACAGTGTCGACGATGCCCCACGGTGTGGCGGAGGTTACTTTGCAGTAAGTGTTCTTGTTCCAAGAAACAATAATTCGTCCATGGACATGCAGGATATCCACGGAGGCAAGTATCAGGGAAGATCAGTATGCTTGAAGGTCCTGCGAATACATTCTCACGGGCCACTACGAATGGATCTGGTGAAGAAGGTATAACAACGCTCTCGTTCGCTTTTGCTACGACTATAGACCCGAGATATTAGGCGTTTTGTGAGGAAGCTTTGACGTGGTGACAGTTCTCTCATCCCAATATTCTTCGTTTATATGGCGTCAGCGCTGAGGTTATTCCTGGGCGTCTTTGTTTGCTCTCGCCGTGGATGGATGATGGTAACGTCAATGACTATTTGAGACGCCATCCGCATCACGATCGTTGGCAATGTGTGCGTCAATCTTCTTGGATATACTTAATTGGCGCTGGTACTGATTTGACTCCTCAAACTCTGGGATGTCGCTTCCGGTATGGAGTACCTGCATAGCCTCAATCCCTGTGTCGTACACGGAAACATACGCGGAGTAAGTTTTTGGTACTTCGTTTTCTAACATATAAGGAAAGTTGTTCTCTCCAGACAAACATTCTAGTGACAGAAGATGCACACTGCTGCCTAGCCGATTTTGGAATCAGTCGCGTTGAAGGAACGCCACCGACGGATCAAGCTTTGGTTTCCCGAGGCGCCATTCGATGGCTTCCAGCCGAATCATTCGATGACGAGTCGGAGGATAACCCAGTGTTGCCGAAGAAAATTGATACTTACTCGTTTGGTTGCACCGTCATTGAGGTCAGTTCTCTCAGTCACACAGTATCGTGCACGTTGACAGTGGACTGATAGATCTAGACTGGACAGCCACCATACGCGGCGTTGCGCACGGACGCTGCCGTTCTTAAGCACATTCTCTCAAAGACACCACCTCCTCAACCGCTCCCACACATACTCCCAACTACAATATGGGACGCGGTTGTGGCTCCCTGTGTATCATTCTACCCACAAGATCGGCCCTCATCTTCGGCAATCCTTGACGCCCTTCGTAAACTGGCGAAGCCTTGAGCAATGCATACCAGCCAGCCCCCTCCAAATCGCAAAATACTATACCTCCCATGATTTATGCTTCCTACGTATAACCTTTATTCAACGCCGTTTCTAAATTCGTTTACATCTACGCGGTATAATTAATTGTCATAGCTACATCGAATCAGAGCCGGGATGATCTATGAAACGTTCGCAACGTGCAGCGTTCAGTGACATTTATGTACGGCGATCATGATGATCGATGAAATCATGCAAGTTGCCTCTTTCCGTCATGCAGCAGCAGCAGCCCTACTTTGAGAGCGTCAAAGTACACTCCCTGCTTCCCTTTCCCTTTCCCTCTGAGTCTAACACCCTCTCCTCCTCCTTAGTCCTTCGCCGACGTCCCGATCCACGATGACGGGATCGACGCGCACGCGTTCCTCGAGGCGTCCGACGGCCTCGTGGGCATGTTCGACCTCCTCGGCTCAGGCGTCTTTGGCTTCGTGCAGTCCGATATCCGGAACAACATACGCGTGAGCCTTGCACTTTCTTTCTTGGCTCGAGTAAACGGTCCTGGACCTAGGACGTCCGCACGCACTACCACGCCCTCGAGCGGCCCAAGACCGTGGAAGTGATGCTCCCGGGGTGGGGCGACCCGGGCCGCGGCGCACTCGTGCGCCTCGTGCGCGGGCTGGCGTTCACGTGTGTCGCGCTGCAGAACATGCAGGCGCACCCCGCGCGCGACCTCCATGCGTGCTTCAAGGCGTCGTATGACAGCGTGCTTAGGCATCATCATTCTTTTGTCATTCGCTCTGTCGTTAACGTGCGTTTGTCCTTTGTTCTCTTGCGTGTGTGATGATGTTGATTGAAAGCGGGAATTTACTAGGTTGCCCTCCGCGCTGTCCCGCACCGCAAGGATTTCTACTCCCGGATAGCGCAGGGAGCGCCACATGACAAGCTAGATGAGGAGCTGAGGAGGTGGCTGGCTGGTCTGGATACCATTGTGATTAGGCTCACGGTGTTTCTGAAGGAGGGCGGCTTTGGGGTTGTTTGATTTCTTCATCATTTTGACGGTTGGTACTGTTGATTTCACGATTATCTGCTCCCAATACCGCCAGTGGCGCATCTATATCCACTTTGTCTGACTGCTGAGGATTTCCTTTAGCTAGATGCTCAGTTTCTTCGATACGGGCTGCTTTTTTTTCTTGTATATATGTACATTGTACAGTACTTACTTAGTACCTGGATGTTTTACCGCAAGTGTTAACAGCTATGTGAGAGAAAGGATGGCACTCAGTGTACGAGATCAAGTTTAGAGGAAGAAGCTTGCAGAGCTCAGCCTTATCGTCATGTCTTTGGGTCAAGTCAAAAGGCTGATAAGACGCGACATAGATATGCCATTCTAGAGTCAAATGACAAAATGAAGGAAAGGGACGGTATATCAAAAGGGCTGACCTTGACAAGGTAGTAGCGTAGGTAGCAAGAATACATCTGCGGAGAAAGATATGGGTGTTATAATGGCAGAAAGAGATGGGCGTATCTTAGATGCGCGCCCACTGTATATCTGACCGGTGGTGCTGCACCTCAGATCAATTGCTTTTTGGTTGCTTCTTCGGTCCGACTGGGAAACCTAGAAGCACGATACCGATGTGATTACAGACAACCTTTTCACTGAGAGCCGCCTCGATGGTTCAGAGGCGCACGCGAGGGAGGTGGGCGATCACTTCTAGTATGTGAGTGAGTGCGGGTACATTTAGAACCACGGCGCGTACATTGACAATTCCCTAGTGCCCCAGCGTAGCTGCTACGCGTATTACTTTGGCCGAGCCACCGTGGCCTACTTTGATTCACATTTTTACCGGTGATTCAAAGAATCTCCGTGTATCCGTTACAGGTTAAGGTATGGCTACCAGTGTCCAAGTTGCAAGATACAGTAATATATTCTTGCATATACTTGGCCTCACTGGAGTTGTACAGATAGCACTGTTAATCGAGGCTTAGAGCTTTCCACGCGTATTCCAAAGGCGCAACGATGCTCAAGGCTCAAGCAATCTGATCTCAACTGGCGCTACTATGTAATAAATAACAACTTCAGATACTCCATTCTGCACTGGTCAATGGTACATTTCATACTACAACTTGCTCTCTTCAATGATTGAACTATTTTCTAATGGCGTACAAGAACCCATCGTATCCTTTGCTTCCAACGGTACCGATGACAGTCGCTTCGACCTCCCTGTAATTCTGAATGGCCTTGAAAAGACGACAAACACTCTCCGGCTCGGCCCACTCTGCACGTTTCTTGCCAAAGTTGGACACTTCGCCATTCTGGACCACGTTGTCGACCATTCAGCATATCACGCCACTGTTGGGATCATTTCTATGGCAGCTATGTTGTGGGTCACAAAAGTCGTTTTTTTTTTTGGCCGCGAATCGCAGGCAGGCGTCTCGTCATTTTATCGGCAGTAGAATGTTGCTCAACGTACTAGTTCAAGTTCGGAAAGACACATATCACGTTTGAATGTGAAGTCCTCCCGTCATCATTGATTTTCCGTCACAGCGGCTTTCTCCCAAGTAATTCCACGCTGGCGAGTGTGCATGTCATTCAGTCCAAGGACTGGTCTAAGTCGGGCTGTGTGCTTTCCTGCCATGTTCTTGTATATGTGTAAGGCAAGTCACACAAACTTTGTCTTGCACATAAGAGGTGTTTGGATAGGGAGCAAAATGTGGGGATGGGGGTTGTGGGGGGACACAACAATGCTGCCAAGCGGCTGTCAAAGTGTGGAGGTGGATGCCCGACTTGGAGAGGCAGAGGACGATGTCGTGCCCAGTACACAAGGAGAATGGGTTTGAGGGAAGGAGAGAGTAAACCCAAACATACCACACGGAGCACGCAACACTCACTGAGGGTGTACTTGAACCAACCAGACCCGAATCTCCACACAAAGCAGTGTGAGTAGAACAAGGTAAGCCTGTTTCTGGAAGTAGGTAGCAAAGGCAGGTTGTAGAGGAATAATGAGTGTTGATATGGTGAAAGCAGGTCTTGATTGATGTGAGGCAAAGCAAGAGGTAAAAGAGGGAAGAGTAGAGGTTGATAGGTCATCTATAGGGAGAGGGAGGTGATCTGATGAGGTAAGGTCAGAAGTGAGGTGAGGTGAGGTAGAGGTGAGGTGAGAGAGGAGAGGCTGGCTATTTTCTAGGCCAAGTGGATGGCAAACCCGGAGGAGAGCAGAGCCCGGATAACAAAAGTGAAAATGGACCCACCAACACATATAAAAAATTGCTCACTTCACAATACGACTCGGTCTCCACCCTACTTTCCAAGTCGCCAGGCTGCAAACTGAGGGACCGGTGTTGTACTCATTACTGCCGTAGGTATGAGAAGATCCAAAGAGGAGGAGAATGAGGGGAGGAGAGCTATTGACACGGATTGCCAGTGGCGGTCGCGTCGAGCAAGACGCACACGATCGCGGGCCCGAAATAGATCAGACAGTCCTTGACGATGTCATCGATATCGGGCCGGCTTAAGACTACACAGTGTTACACTCCTTGCCTTATCTAACACTGACGCTAGCCGTTCGCAAGCTCACGTAGCTTTAGCTAACAATAATAGTACTTAGATGTCTTACCACGAGTGTTTAAACTAAGTTGCATCGAAAAGGCGCGCCTATGGATCCCGCGTCTTAGTTCACCACGGCATTTGTACCACGTCGAAAACTCCGGCGCATACTAACTACAGTCGCCGTCAATCATAAACTCTGAGCAGAACCACAATACGCACACGCCGACCCCGCAGCAGCTTGAGATGATGATGATAATGCATTACAACTACGTATGGAGGGACAGACCATCTACTGAAAATAATCCAAAACTTGGTATATACATAAAGCACGAAAACATTAGTCACAACAATAACAACACACACTTTAAAAGTCCTCGCCCACCCTCTCCTCACACACAACAATCGCCCTACCCATCGTCCTTCTCGCCTCCACCGCCCGATTAACGAGCGCGACATTTAAACTCGGGTCGCCCGCCACAACCACCCGGCCCAGGTTGGGCCACACCGGCACGCGATACATATCGTCCGTCTTCTCGTCCACCAACAGCCTAAAGAACGCATTCGCATACAGCCCAGCCAGCGACAGCGTCGTCAACTGCGGAAACGCGCGCACCGCACTCGAATCTACACTGATCAACCCTTTAATCGACGACAGTGTGAGGTGCCGCAGGACAGGGTACGACGTGCAGTGCACTCGAAAGTACACGAGAATGCGACACCAGTCCGAGGATGTCACGTCTCGCATAGTCAGCGACTCGAGCGCGGGAATGCTGAATATCTGCAAGAACGGGCATATCGTCGGCTGGCCCTGGCTGAAGAGGCGAATCTCGAGCGACTTGAGGGAAGGTATGCTGATAGACGGGCGGGTATGGCGTTCAAGGAGCTTTGCGGCGGTGTTGTCAATGTGTAGAAGCAGCGACTCGAGGTTGGGGGAGCCGCTGAGCATATCGGCAAGAAGAGGATAGGTGGGCCATACGACGAAGCGCAGCTCGAGAGTGGTAAGGTCCTTGAGGGGAAATGCGAGCCACGAAAGGTTGACTCTGTTTAGACGGACATGAGCGAGACGCGGGGAGAGACCGTTGCGGAAAAAGCTGGTGATGGGTGGAGAGATGGAGTCGTGGTATTTGAGGGAAGTGATCTCGAGCGTTTCAAGGAGGGGGGCCGAGACCTTTTTGAGGTTGGTCAATGCAGTGGGGAGCTCCTGTACGGAGGTGAGGGTGATGCGAAGGGAGCGCCATCGATTGGACTCGGGGGTGAGCTGGGCAAAGACGGTCTTGGCTGACAGGTTGCGACAGTCGATGCTGATGTCGAGGGGCAGCGACTGTGATCGTGTGAGGTGCTCGGTGACCCAGGCAATGGGATTCCGGAAATCCTTGATATTTGGCAGCTTGTCGACTGCCTTTTTTGAGCGGGATACATGGAGGGTTGTCCAGAGTGCTGGGGTGTGTATGGCCACCTGTCGCCATCGATGACAGACGTGCATGACTGTCGTCATAAACGGTGTTATTTTCTTGACCGTGATAGGCACATATGGCGACTTTGGCTCGCACAGCGACGGGTATGTCAGTGCTGAGCCCGCCTCAAAAATCAGGGTAAGCAGCTCGTTGGGGAGGGTGTGGATGATGTTTGAGGTGGACATGTCCTCCATGTCGTCGGGCGACCAGCGACTCGCCGCCGTTGTCGAGTAGAGGGTATGGCCGACTTCCATGTCAAAGCCCTACAGACGTTAGCCTAGTCTATTACCAACTAATCGCACTCACTCTGGATATGCCGAATCCACCGCGGCGTAGGGTCTCTGACGGGGTCGAGGGCTTGGACTGGCAGCTACGCTCAGGGCGCGACGACTGGCCGCGGTCGTTCCCAATGTCCTCATCGTCCGACTCGAATGAACGGTAGAGATGCCTCGGCGTCGGGTTGATAGGTAGCGACGCCTGGCGTGTATTGCCAATGACGTTGGGCGAGCTGACCGACGCCGGCACCGAGCAGCATGCATCCATTTCCAACAGCGAGCTCTCGTCGTCGTCGCCCTTGAGGTTGATGCGTCCGTGCCGCCGTTTGAGCGTACTGGAAAATCTGTCAGACGACCACAACACCTGCATCGCTGCGCTACCCACCTCATCTCTGCGGCAATATCCATTAAAAGGGCAATCGGTCGTGGTCGACGTCGGCAGCGATGTCCACGACGATGGGCTCAACAATGAGCTGGGCGCTGGGCGTTAAGCGAGAGATGCACAGCCACCCTTCCAGTGCGATCCACGTGTCCGGTCCTTGCCAAACACCGCCACGCTTTTCTGCTTTCTTTCCACCATCATGAGCGCACGCCAGCCATTCGTGCCCAATGGT
This sequence comes from Mucidula mucida, assembly GCA_015501055.1. NCBI lineage: Eukaryota > Fungi > Basidiomycota > Agaricomycetes > Agaricales > Physalacriaceae > Mucidula > Mucidula mucida. The sequence continues at coordinate 118,044 of JADNYV010000082.1, forward strand.
GGTGCTGCCCGTCCCGCATCTCGCGCCGCGGCGAACAAGCCATCATTCAACCCAGATCGATCCAATCCACTGCACACTGATAAACCCTCTGATACACCTCTCAATCTGCAGAATCTCATGAAGAAAAAGCCGCACAAGAGTGGTAGCCGCCGCGATGATAATACCAAAGACAAGACCCTTCCTGGCTTTCCCAGACGTTTACAAACATCGACACCCAACATCCTATCGCCCAGGCCCGTGCTTCCGCCCCAGTCCATGTCTCCGCTCTTCGATCCAAAGGCTCCTTCTCCCTCTGCTGATCCGAAAGAAACGCATATATCCGCCTCATTCACCTCGACTGAATCCTTTGCTTCGCCTGATCACTCAAAGTTTCTCCAATCGCAATCCGGCTCCAGAATCCCTAGCAAACGTTCCAGAAACGACTTTGAAGACGATCAAGAAGGAGGCTACCCTTACGATGTTGCTTATTCAAACGCGAAGCGCTATAGGTTGGATGACGACGTAAGCCTGCCATTCCTACAATCTTATTTTCTAACAACACTACCCAGGAAAACTCCAAATACGCAAACAGCAACTTTTCCCCTAGCCGCATGTCCAGCCCTCTCGCGCCCAACTACGAACCGAGCCCCCAAGCGCGCGCATTCCCTAGACATCGACAAGTCGAAGAACCCCAATACGAGCAACAGCCCCTCAGCCAGAACAACTCACAAACGCAGCAAGAAGGCGGCGCATTGAACAAGCTCCTCGGACGCGATGCGGATCTCTTTATCGAGGAGCACACCGAGAACTACGATATTCTAACCGAAAAGTGGAAGAACTGCACCATGGACGAATGGGTCGCTGGCGCCGATGGTGCGTACTCTCTCTCTTACGCGTCTCTGTCTGTCCATTCAAGCTTTGCTAGTGATTATGGGAAAGTACGGCAAGATTTTGGATTTCGTAAAGGGCCATATGACGTGCGTTGTTCTCGTTTCCGTGTGTACGGTCGTTGATGGATGGCAATACAGAACGAAGCTGAAGCTGTTTGCGACGTTTGATAAGCATGTTGACGCGCATAATGTTGTGCTGGACGATCGGGCCAAGGTTCTTAATGGTGTAAAGCAGCGCTTGGTCAAGGAGAGCGGTAATATTTTGGGTGCTCCGAAAGTGTAGTGTGTCTGTTTGCTGTAATCTTTTTACAAAGCCTCTGCTGTATCGGTGAGCGGCGTCCTTGTAACTGTGTTTGGTTTAATGGAAATGGTTGTTTCGATGAAAAATACTCTGTTCTGTCCCAAAATCGTATTTCTCATTGCGCACATGTACTTTGGTTGCAGCCATGTAAGCGCGCTCGTCTTCTTTGGGTGAAGGATGATGAGCGACAATCAGTGCGCACGGAAGTCGCTACGATTCGAGACTAGGTTTACCGGTCTATGCCTCTATTTCATTTCTTTCCATTTTGCTCCTTGTTTAACAAATATGTCCATCTCAACCAAATCCATGCCAGCTAAATACATATTGAGTACATTATTCATATTGATACAACAGAGCTCTTGACTACAAATTCTACTCCTCAGCAACCACAACCACACTCTTCGCCACATTCTCTCCCATCTGAATCTTCCTAAGCGCCTCTCCCGCATGCTCCAGCCCGACCGTGATCTCCTCTTTATACTTGAACTCCCCGCTCGCAAGCTTCTCTGGGATAACGCGATAAAACTCTTCTTCCCACTTGGGCATGAGGTCCAGCACGAGGAATCCGTTGATGGTGAGGCTCCTTGCGAAGAGCTGCCAGAGGTTCTGGTAAAAAGTAAGCCAGTGGTCAAAGGAATCAGACAGAGTAGCATACCTTGAAATGCTGCCCCCGCGGATCGTTATAAGCCGATATCGCCCCGCACGCAATGATACGCCCGTGGTCCTTCATTGACTCGATAGCAGCATCGAGGATCGCGCCGCCTACGTTGTCCCAGTACCTACCATCATCATCAAAAAAAGTGAAAGGATGAAATGCATGCATACATACACGTCAAGCGGGCCCTCCCTCTTCAACACCCCAAGCGTATCCTCCGTCTTATAATTAAACACCGCATCCGCGCCGAGCTCTTTCATAAACGCCACCTTTTCCTCTGTGCCCCGCGGATGCGATCACTTTGAGGCCGTCCATTTTTGCGAGCTGTATGACGATCCTATAGATTGCTTACTTTCAGGAGTAGGAGTAGGAGTCTTACGATCCAACGGCCCCAGCCCCAGTGCTCACAAAGATGGTAATCGCCCTTCTTCGCGTGGGCGTATTCCTTGTAGCCAAAGTACGCCGTCTCCCCAGGCATCCCTGCTGCGCCGCCATACACTGACCACGGGAGGGTCGTCTTGGCGATGACACGCGCGAGGGGTCGGGAATGATGCCGTATTCTTGAAAGTCTAGAACAGGCCGTGTGGATGGATGGGGTGGTAAACAGAATGGATGGACGCACTGAATACACCGGTGACATGGTCGCCGACTTTGATATCCGCATTTTCAGAACGCACGACGCGCGCGACGCCGCAGTTGTGGAGTCTTATCATCATCATCATCATCATCATCATTAGCGCGCTACGTTGAGCAAAGAGTGATGAAACTCACGGCTCGCCGATGAGGAACGCGGGCTAGTAGGGATTGCGCGTTAGGAGAGGAATCAAGTGGACATTGATAAGTATAACGCACGCTGTACGACTTGACGCTGGCATCACGCATCTTCCCGCGGAGGTACGGGTCGATGGACAAGACGAGCGTCTTGATCAGAATACCTCCGTTTAGCGGCACATTATCGAGATCGATGGTCTGGCTCGCGTCGTGCGCCCGGGGATTGGATACCCTATATCAAGATTGGATATTGTCAAGGTAGATTAAAGCGCATACCCGTAGGGATTTCGTTGAAGTTTACGACTGCGTTCCGGATCGGTGCCATTCGTATAGAGGAGCGGGGTGTTTTATAGGATACGACGTCGGTGGGCGTGAGTAAGGATTAAGGATTTAGTGCTTAGCAATCGAGGGTGTGGGCAGATCTGGACGTGAGTCAATGATTAGCGCTTGGCAGTGGAGGATTAGCAATCTTGACCGAAGCATGGTTGTGGGAAGGAAGGAGCACAATGCTGACAAAGATATGACTTGCCGGACCCGCTGACCGCGAAGGTTCAAGTTTTTTTCCCACTGCTGAACGAGCAGCTTACGACTGACACACGCCATAACCCCCCATCCGAAGCGGTCGTTTACATTCGTCATCATTCGGGGTCTGCACGTCCTCCGCGCTGAACCTGCAGCTCGTCAGGGTGCCGCGGATGAGCACGACGTGGTCGTTCTCCGAATGGCTTTCGGAAAGGCTTTCATGCGCTCAATAACCCATGGATTCTGTGGTGTGCCATAGAAATGGCATGTGCGGAGAAGAAGGCCCTGTGCGTGGTCTTTCCGGACCTTACGAATGTGTTTCCATGGACAGATCATGGCACGTTGTGGTCCATGATGTACCGAAAAGGTGTGGGTGGACCAATCTTTGATTGGATGCGGATGCTATACCGCTGTATGAGCTATGTGGTGCGCTTAGGGAAGGAGGTGTCTGTGCCCTTCAAGACAACAATTGGAATCTTGACTGGTGATACAACTTCCCCTGGTCTCTGGATGTTTGTTTCGTCGGATCTCATACTGTCAGCACATTCTGAGGACATTATGATGGCCGGACGGACGGTGAACCACATGATGCATGCTGATGATGGTGCTGTGTTCTCTGGACTTAAAGGAATAGTGGCGCACCTCACAGCCTATGGTGGCTATGCCAGTCGGAAAGGATTTATGGTGAATGTCCCAAAGACAAAGGCCATGATCTTTGGAAAACAGCCAGGTATTTGGCCAGTCCTTCAAATTCAAGGCTAAATCATTGAATGGGTCGATGAGCATCACTATCTTGGGGTCACACTCTGTTCAAGACCGGGCAGCTTATTCTCACAGATGTATCTCATCAAGTCAATCACGACGTGACGGACTGCTAATGTGACTATGCGGTTGGCGAAGCATTTTGGTGATCTACCTCCTCGAGAAGCGTTGATAGTGTACCGCGCGCGGGTTGCGGCACACCTCACATATGGAGCGGAGCTGGCATTAGATGTCTCTAAAGGCTCGCTTGCGCTGCTGGAGGCTGTAGAGGTCCACTTCTTATGCCGGACTCTCCATCTTCATGACCAATCTCGGGAATGTGTCTTGTACTCAGAGACCGGCCTGCTGTCATTGTGTTTTGTTTGTGTTAGCAACTGACTATAGCTACAAGACTAAACCAGGTACCACAGAGAGACTTAGGGAAAGAAAGTGTTTGTGTTCGTAGGACTAGGCTAGGCCAGGTGTATAAACAAGATCGGAACTAAAGTACAATGATGCTACACTACTGCTTATATACTAGTAAGTCTGTGTTTGGGACTTCTTGTCCATACATGTTTCCGCTAGGGATAACTCCACGCCCTTGACCCAGTGTTGTATGCTACTAGTCCGTGAAACCATTAAATACGAGTGGTAACTGCATGTGAGTAATAATACTGAAACAACCATGTGTGTTACCAGTGTTGGTGATATGTATACAATAGGAAGTCCATGAGGTATCGGCATGTATGATGTCATCCATGTGTTTGGCGTGTGTCCGACATGAGTACGGCTTTGGTAATGAAAAGGAGTGTGATTGGTGACAAAACAGATGATGAAACAGTCCGTTGGTTGATAAGACAAGCCCCCAATAAGATATGATGAGATGTGAAATTGTGAAAATATGGCAATTTATAACACATGACCGATCTCGGCTATGTGTCTTGTACTCAGAGACCGGCCTGCTGCCATTGCCTTTTGTTCGGGTGGACCGTTTACCGTTGATCAACACACACCTTGACTCAGGCTTCCTTGCCGCTCAATCGCCACACTCGTGTTTCTCCCCGCATAGTAAATACACGTACAGTGATCCTTCTTCTCCCAAATTCAAACCGCCACCATGAGCACCTCTCCTACTCCATTGCACACGCCCATATTTTCCCGACTGGAGTCCTTCTACTACACCTTCATACATTGGAGGGTAATCAACGTAGCCGCGGGTTGCATAATCTTCGTTCCCGTCATCGTCGGCTACGCCGCCTTCTCAGTCCTCGGCTACGCCTTGCTCTCCATCTCCACAATCCCCAGCGGCAACGCCCTCTCCGCCTTCTACGCATCCCTCATCGGCGGCATCCTCCTCCTCCCCCCAGTCTGCCTCACAACCGTGCGCACATATCGCTATGTGTATGATTACCACCCGAAAGCCCGACACCTTCTCCCTGATTAACGGAAATACATTATCTTCGTTTTCATTATGCCTGTGTTTATCGCCGGTAACGCGTTGGGTATGACGATTTTGGAACGGTCGTCTTTTGACGGGACTCGTGTAGCTATGGGCCACTTGGTCGCATCAAGTGCTTTGGGAGGATTCGTGTTCGAAATGATTTGCGTGGGCATTGTACAATTGTTTTCGTGCTACAGTCGTTCGCCCCGTTGGCCAGAGGATGCTTACATTTACTAGGTGCTTCCTGACTCATCATTCATATCGAAGCTTAGAGGCGCTCGGGATTACTACTCGTATAACACCGGTATCACTCATATGTATCTTTCATCTCAACCATTCTCATGTTCACCGACTTGAGCTTCGGAAGCTGCATCAAGGCAATCTCCACCTCCTTCCAAGCAGCCACTGAATGCTGCATTTCCGGCGCGTCCACATACTGGAGATCAACCGCCAAATACTCTAAGCTGACGGCTGCCGCCTGGGTCAGGTGGCTGAGCCACCATCTCGCCCAAGACGACACGGTGAAGCCAGGAAGAGACAGGTGAAGTGACCTGAGCTTTGGAAGGGGAAAGACGGGTATCTCCGCCGCCAATCTTTGCTGCGCTGTACAACCAGTGAGTACATCATTTGAAAACTTTGGCACGACACTTACTGTCTGGATGGCTGATGTCACCCATAGGACGTTTGAACGTCAAGGTGACGAGATTCGGCAGTTGGGGGATGACTCTTGAGATGATGAAGAGGTCCCGGGCGGAATAGCTCTCTATGATGAGACTACGCAAGTGACTCGACCATACGCTGGCAGCGCTTTGGAACAAGGAAACACCCAGGGGCGACGATATCATGCCCGTAGAAATAGAGATTTCGGTAAGAAGGATGTTCCCACCGTCGAGTGAGGGAGACGCCATGCCTATCGCATGCACGCTATGAAGACGAAGAGACGAGAGCGAAGGGAAATAGGAAAGAAGTGTGAATAGAGACTGGGGTGTTCGGAGGAAAATTGTCCTCAGACTGAGCGTACAGACTGTGGGGGACGCTATGATGGGAAGAAGACTACCTATTGTGGTGAACGCCTCTAGTCCGAACATTTTCATCAGCTCGATGGCATCCACATTGGGAACCGCACGGATAAGGCGGCCCAAGGAGTTGTCTTGGTGAACAAATCGGCGCTTGCGAGGAGACGAAGAGGCTGAGTAATCGCCAGCAAAAATGCGAAGTCGGCGAACGTATGTCAAAATGTGGGGCGACATTTCAAGAAGCGGTATATAGCTCGAAGGAGAGTTTGTGTTTGGCGACAACACCAACTCGTGGAATAGGAGCGCCTGCGAGCGGGCGCGGAGACACTGGGATGTACACGACAGTGCCATAAGGGATGGGTGGTCGTCGAACAGCCAGTCGGCAATTTCATCGAATAGTTCTTGGGGGAACATAGCGGCCGAACTCTGGAAGCTGGAGGATAAGTATGCGCCTTAGGAGGGCTTTAAAGACGCGGAAGTCAATTGAGAGTCCTTGTGTTTGATGGTGCTTGTATTCTAGTAGTACCCATGGACTGTTCATTGTATGTTGGTCCGCGCCACAGGGAAATCTTACCTTATGGAATGCAAGGAAGCGGAGATTGAAGCTTGACGGATTTCCGAGGATGATCTAGGCATGAAGAGGCGCGAGGACGTGCAGGGATGCAAATCTGTTAAAGACCATGGAGGGAAGAGGTCAACCCGATTGCCGACGGATGCAGAGACCGATATCTCCGTCTTCGAGTTGCTACCCGACTCTCATGATGTCTGTCCGTCTTGCCATACGGAGCCTACTTCTCTTGCATCCGTTGCCGTGGACTTGAAATTGGACGTTTGAAATCATGTTCTCTTCAACTAGTAAGGCACAGTGGGCGCTGCTAAGTGTGCTGTGATTTTCTTGATGAAAAACTTCTCTAACTCACCGGTTAGAAACAACAAGCAAGGCTTAATCTGCCACGGATCTCTGCTCGGACCTATTTTATCGTCTTGTCCTCGGTAAGATCTTGCGTCAATTCCGAGATTGTCGATTCAGATTCAGCTCAGCTCGCACTCCGGCAACTTGATAAAACCCACAGTCTCGCATGTCCGTCGACTGCTGGTCCGCTGTACGATAGCTCTACGCGTTATCCAATTCCTATCGCCCAGCTCCATAATCAGGTTCTAATTACCTGCGAAGTACTGAACGAGCACCTTGAAAGTCTTTGCCATAACCTCTCATCCGAGGCGGTCATTCACGTCCATCATCACCCGGGGTCTGCACGTCCTCCGCGCTGAACCCTACATGGACCTGTAGCTCGTCAGGGTGCCGCGGATGAACACGACGTGGTCGTTCTCCGAGCACTTTCCAAAGTCGCGGTCGCGGGATTGGTATTTAACATGAACGTGTTCAGCATGTTGGACCATCAGCATCAGTCCCACTCAGACTCAGCTTCTCTAACTCAACAATGTCTATTGCCTCATCTCCTGACTTCTTCTTGACTCGCCTCGGCGGCGAGCTCGTCCTTCAGCAAGGCCAGCCCATTACACCCAACCCAGACGCGCCGAAGAAGCGTATCTTGGTTGTTGGAGGCGGTGTTACAGGCTTCACTGTAGGTGTTTGTTATTATCTTTTGATCTCCATATACTAACAGTCCCTTCAGACAGCTTGGGCGCTTCTAGATGCCGGCTACGACGTCACCATCATCGCTGAGCGTTGGGCGGATCCCAAAAACCGAATCACGTCTCAAATTGCCGGAGCTCTCTGGGAATTCCCGCCAGCTGTTTGCGGCAAACACACCGATGTACATGGTTGTCTTCATAACTTGATCATCGTGTGCTTACCTTGGATCGCAGGTCATCTCATTGCACAACTCGAAGCGCTGGTGCATGACCGCCTACCGCGCTTTCGACAAACTACAAGAGATCATGCCTCGCGATGACTATCTCGATCATGGCGTGCAGATGCGCATGGCCAACTTCTTCTTCGACCAGAAGATGGAGGATATGCCTGATCGTGGCCAGCTGGACAAGTTTGAGGAGATCATGGCGCAGAAGGATGTATGTTGTCTTCACTACTATTGTGGAAGCGACGATTTTAACGACTACGTTAGATCAAGGGCGTCAGGCGCGATGGCAACATCGTACATGAACACAAAGTCAATCAAAAGGCTGGCGTTGTCGACGCCTATCAACATCTCGCCCCAGTCATCGACACCGACGCTTACATGCACTGGCTTCGATTCGTGCTCGTCTGCAAAGGCGCAGTCATGGAGACGCGGCGCATCAACGGGGATCTACTTGACCAAGAGGAAGAATTGCTCTCCGAGTACGGCGCTGACGCGATTGTTAACGCTACTGGCTTGGCCGGTCTCGAACTTGCTGGGGATGCCTCCGTCTACCCACTTCGAGGCGCTCTCATCCGGGTTGTCAACGATGGCAGCAAATTCCCCAAAGTCACCGAGGCGCTTGCTGTCACTCACGATGACACTCGAGGGGAAGACGAGGATATCGTATTCATCGTCCCCCGCAATGACAACACGCTCATCCTTGGTGGTAAGTCACTTTCGTGTATCCCTCTATACATCGTTGTTCATTCGGATACCTTCAGGCTTGGCCCAACCACATAGACACGAACTGGATCTCACACTGGACAGCCCCGAAATCATACGCATGCGCCAGCGCTGCAACAACTTTGTACCCGGCCTTGAGCATGCCGAGTACGACCCCGACGCACCCTTGGTGCAAGGTCTTCGCCCCTTCCGGGGCTCCAATGTCCGCGTTGAGCGTGAGTTACGCTCACGGTCAGACGGGTCGATGAGCCGCATTGTCCATTCTTACGGACAGGGTGGCGCCGGTTTCTCGCTGTCCTTTGGATGTGCTAGCGACGTGTTGGAATTGATTCGGGAGGTAGAGGCTGATCTGCCTGCCACGAAGATGTCGTTCAGCAGACGGCATCAGTGTGCAGAGGCTCAGCCGTAGATTAACGGACGCTACGGTCAACTAAGTTATTTCTATCTATTCCATTTTTCAATTCATTTTCATTCGTTTTCGCGCGCGCCAAGTTGTTCAGCTTGTGGAAGTAATCACTACAGTGTTTTTTACAAACCCATCGCTTGCCCAATTTGTCGGGCGGTCCAGTATCCCAAGAAATTGCAGCACAAGCAAACAAAACGCCGCCGATAAAATCCTAGGTGCTAAGCATACATTCACAAAAGCGAGATTACTTGGACCAAATATCAAATCGTCAGAGGTGCATATCGATAAGCAGATGAGCAGGAGGAATAAACGGCGTCGTTGGAGCGGAATAATCGTCTAACCTCGGCCTTTCAGTCGAGTAAGAAGACTGGTGTGAATCCTCCGGGCATGGAGGCTACGATGCTGGCGTAGCATCGAAGGTAGAGTGCAACATCTCGGAAGCTGGTTGCTGTATTATGACTGGCCATGGGGAGGGAGCAACAAAATGGGGCATGGGTGAGAAGTGTGGTGTCGGTGCAGGGACAATAGAGGAAGATATATTCACTGTGATCGCGGAGGGACAGATTGAGGTAGCGTGTTGAATATAAGTAGAGTGAAAGTTTGATGAACGAGCCAACGATGATTTTGGGCGCGGGCGCGAGCACGGAGTTTCTGTGAGAGAAAGTTTAAAGAAGGGCGGCGGGATGAAGGATCAGAGACCACAACACCGTCCACGTGGGCAATTTTCCGCAACAGCATCATCCAAAGATGTCGATACCTAGATAAGTTGAGAAGTGACGTCCTGAAGAAGAAACAAAGCGCCTTATGGCACAGCATGGTGTGGCATCTAGGCTGCTCACTCAACTCATAATCGACTAGCTCGAACTGACCTTGATGGGCCCGGTGACTGCGAAGCGAGATTCATCTGTGGCACCTGTCCTCAAATGTGGCGCCCAGGCAGTGCTCTTAATAGGGTGTAACGTGTCCTGCACACCTACAATGCGGGCTGTTCAATGAACTCATAAACGTGCGTTCGCCCTCTTATCGCAACTTTATCGACACAGTATAGTACTCCTCGTGCTGACTCCAGAGATGATGATCTGCCTCGTGTCAGGCATCACAGCCTCTGTGTCTCATAAGGCGGATCAAACTCAAAGCATTCGCGATTACCGTTGTTCAACACGCACCTCAACTTCTTTGCCGCTCAATCGCCACACTCGTGTTCTCTCCGCATATATGCACTTGTAACTATTCTTCTCTCAAATTCAAACCGCCAGCATGAACCCTCCAAGACCACTCCTACTCCATTCCATAAGCGCGTCTTTTCCCGACTTGAATCCTTCTACTACACCAGCATACATCGGAGGATAGTTATCGCAGCACAATGCTGCGCAATCTTCGTCCTCCTCACCGCCGGCTATGCCGCCTTCTCAGTCCTCGGCTACGCCTTGCTCTCCGTCTCCACAATCCCCACCGGCAACGTCCTCTCCGTCCTCTACGCATCCCTCATCGGCGGGATCATCCTCATCCCCATAGTCTGCATCACATCCGAATACACATATGAGTATGTGTATGACCACCACTTGGCAGCGTACTATACTCCACAGCTAGTCGCCAGGTATTGGATGAAGTATGTTCCCCGCGTTTTCATTACGCCTGTCTACATTGGCGGTAACGCGCTGGGTATGACGATTTTGGGACGGTCGTCTTTTGACGGGACTCGTATAGATATGGGCCACTTGGTCGCAACGAGTGCTTTGGGAGGATTTATGTGCGAAGTGATCTACGAGGTCATTAGACGATTGGTATTAGTCTGCGGTAGTGACCGTGCTCCGTGACGTGAAACACATGGGTTGGGTAATCTGCTTCTAGCTTTAGATACATGTCGTTAATTGTCCTTTGTTGCGCAATAAGTATATACAGTTGTCATTGATTCTAAATTGTCATCCCGAGAAAAAGTAGACCATGTACACGAGCCTGAGAGATCGATGCTCAGAAGAGGTCGTCATCAGACGTTCTCGGATAGCCTTTGGGTCTATGTATAAGTGTGGCACCCGCGAGATCAGCGCGTGTAGGCTCTTCAATGAAGTATCCACATTCCCGTGCCTTGTCAACACAGCACTAGTGACTGAATATACATGCTCATTCAATTACACGTCTCAACAGCTCACCACGAGGACTTCACAGCATCAAGTTCCCTCCCAAATCAAGCTTCGGCTTCTCTTACTTCAGCGCGGCGCCCAATGCTCATATATAACCTTCTCAAGCGTACCACTATCCACTCCAACGCACCATGTCCACTGACTTAGAGCCCATCGCTCCCCGCGCCCACGCATCGACACCCCGCGTCATCGCCGAGCTCACCGTAACACGGGCTATAAGCGTTCCCACGCTCACAGTCCTCTACGCCGCCTTCACCCTCCTCGGCTACGCCCTGCTCTCCATTGCCACCATCCCCCAGGGCCAATTTCTCTCCGTCTTCTACGCCGCCCTCATCGGCAGCGGCATCCTCCTTGCCCCCATCTGCCTCCCATCACGCCGGGTCGTGTCTGCCCCGGACCACCAGTCCTTTTTCTCCTCCCTGTTCAAATTCGATATGCAGCATCTCCCGAGCCTCTTTGTTATGCCCGTAATCTTGGGCGGCAGCGCGTTGGGGTGGAAGATCTTGCAAGTGTCGGGCGCCTCGCCAGGAGTAGATCGCGGTCATTTGGTGGCGGCCAGTGCTCTGGGAGGATACATATTTCGGATGACCCTCGAGCTTCTGAAGGTCTTCTTTCTGTATGATGAGAACCACTCGGCACTATAGCTCTTGCTGACATGACGTACAGTATATTCCCAATCCATGTCAGTACATACGCGTTGTCCGTGAATGATAAGTTATTGTCTTCAATCGTGCAGGATTCCTCATTCGTCGTCTGCGCGCGGCCCCGTTTCTAACTGATCAAGGGCGTGTCGTCCACTCGTTACACGCAAATAAGAGCACCGCGAAGTAGGCAAGTTTGAGGCCGGCCAAGCCAGTTACGTTCAGCCCCATACTCGGCAAATAGCTCTTCCTCGAGGTGATATGGCGCACGGCGCGTCTCCAAAACCGCTCCTCTGTAGACAAGAACGAAGTGAAACCAGTGCATGTAGGCGTCAATATTGATGACGGGTGCAAGGTGTTGATAGGCGCCACCATGGTAGTCTTCGAGTTGTTTTTCGCGGCACCCTACCATACGTGCAAATCTCCCGAGGTCACAACCCCAGGTTGAAAACGAGGCAAGATATCATCCGCTCGGATCGAAGGAGTAGAGTTTCAAGAGGGACTATGAGTCCGCAGACACGCTCAACTCTGAATTGCAGTGAACTGGAGTCGAGAGAGGTCAAGTTTTCACGATTATGGACGATATCGGGGAGGCTATAGCTCATGTATTGCCAATTGACAAAGACCATTCCCCAAGTCGGCTAGCCGGTCGAGGCGGAACGACACTCGTGTGTGTACATCGCCAGAGCGCGAGGTAAGTAAGGACTCGGCCCTCGGGGTTGAATCTTGATGCAAAAGTTCAGATCCCTGGAGTTGATTTGCATCGTAGATCAGATCGCCTCGGAATGCGAGCCCACACAAGGACAAAGAGGAAAAGGTGGCTGGTGGTGATCCGTTTGTAGCCGTATGTGGCGGCATGTCAGTAGGTTTGCGTAGTGAGTAACATTTCCTTACCTCTTATACCCTCACTTGAGGGTAGACCAAGGAGAACACGAGAGAAGTATCGCATTTTGAGCGTCTCCTTTTACCACGTTAACTGTCAAAGCTTGTAAATAGGATGATGGTTGAGAACAAGTCTTTATACCGGGTCGGGCCGCGGTACGCGATACATGTGACCCTGCCTGCCTAGTCATCTGTATGGCGTAGGCGAATATCAAACATCTTCATCTTCAAAGCGATGGTCTTTGATGCATTATCCAAATGGTGCTGTGTATTGTAGACGTAGCCATCAGTAGAACAGAAGTCTCGCGAGTGTACATACTATACATTTCTTGACTAGTTGATATCTGACTACAGGATACTTGGGAACTCTGAGATTAACGGGTATCACTCAGATCTTTCGTCGACCTGCTTCAACCGTCCTGATATTCACCGACTTTAGCTTCGGAAGCTGCATCAAGGTCATCTCCGTGTCCTTCCAAGGAGCCACTGAATCCTGCATCTCCCGCGCATCCACATACTGGAGATCAACCGCCAGATACTCTAAGCTGACGGCTGCCGCCTGGGTCAGGCGGCTAAGCCACCATCTTGTCCAAGACGAATCGAAACCAAGAAGAGAAAGGTAGAGGGACCTGATGTTATAGAAGGGAAATATGGGCATTTCCGCCTCCAATCGTTGCTGCGCTGTACTACCAGTGAGTACATCATTTGGAAAATTTGACACAACACTTACTGTCTGGATGGCTGATGTCACCCATAGGACGTTTGAACGTCAGGGTGACGAGATTCGGCAGTTGGGGGATGACTCTTGAGATGATGAAGAGGTCCCGGGCGGAATAGCTCTCTATGATGAGACTACGCAAGTGACTCGACCATTCGCTGGCAGCGCTTTTGAACAAGGAAACACCCAGGGGCGACGATATCATGCCCGTAGAAATAGAGATTTCGGTAAGAAGGATGTTCCCAGCGTCGAGTGAGGGAGACCCATGCCTATCGCATGCACGCTATGAAGACGAAGAGACGAGAGCGAAGGGAAATAGGAAGAAGTGTGAATAGAGACTGGGGGTTGGGAGGAAAATTGTCCTCAGACTGAGCGTACAGACTGTGAGGGACGCTATGATGGGAAGAAGACTACCTATTGCGGTGAACGCCTCCAGTCTGAGCATTTGCATCAGCTCGATGGCATCCACATTGGGAACCGCATGGATAAGGCGGCCCAAGGAGTTGTCTTGGTGAACAAATAGGCGCTTGCGAGGAGACGAAGAGGCTGAAAATTGCCAGCAAAAATGCGAAGTCGGCGAACGTATGTCAAATGTGGGGCGACATTTCAAGAAGCGGTATATAGCTCGAAGGAGAGTTTGTGTTTGGCGACAACACAAGTCGTGGAATAGGAGCGCCTGCGAGCGGGCGCGGAGACTGGGATGTACACGACAGTGTCATAAGGATGGGTGGTCGTCGAACAGCCAGTCGGCAATTTCATCGAATAGTTCTTGGGGGAACATGGCGGCCGAACTCTGGAAGCTGGAGGATAAGTATGCGCCTTAGGAGGGCTTTAAAGACGCGGAAGTCAATTGAGAGTCCTTGTGTTTGATGGTGCTTGTATTCTAGTAGTACCCATGGACTGTTCATTGTATGTTGGTCCGCGCCACAGGAATCTTACCTTATGGAATGCAAGGAAGCGGAGATTGAAGCTTGACGGTTTTCCGAGGATGATCTAGGCATGAAGAGGCGCGAGGACGTGCAGGGATGCATATCCGCTAGAGACCATGGAGGGAAGAGGTCAACCCGATTCCGACGGATGTAGTAGCCGGTATCTCCGTGTTCGAGTTGCTACCCGACTCTCATGATGTCTGCCTGTCTTGCCATACAGAGCGTACTTCTCTTGCATCCGTCGCCGTGGACTTGAAATTGGACGTTTGAAATCTTGTTCTTGTCAACCAGTGAGACAGAGAGGGTGCTGGTAGTGTGATGACATTTTCTTGATGAAAAACTTGTATAACTCATGGTTTAGAAATAACAAGTAAGGCATTTCAGAGCCTTGATCTGCCACGGAATTCTGCTCAGACATACCTTATCGTCTTGTCCTCGGTAAGATCTTTCATCAATTCCGAGATTGTCAACTCAGATTCAGCTCAGCTCGCACTCCGGCAACTTGATAAAACTCACAGTCTCGCATATCCGTCGACTGCTCGTCCGCTGTGCAAGAGCTCTGCGTGTTGATTGACTCTTATGGCCAACTTTCATCTGCAGATGCCGGATACCTGCGGATGTCTGAACAAGAAATCTTTGAGTCTTGACACCGACACGCGCCATAATCCCCCATCCGAGGCGGTCTTTCACATTCATCATCACCCTGGGTCTGCACGTCCTCCGCGCTGAACCCTACATGGACCTGCAGCTCGTCAGGGTGCCGCAAATGAACATGATGTGGTCGTTCTCCGAGCACTTTGCAAAGTCTCGGTCTCGAGATTGGTATATAACATTGATGTATTAAGAAACTTTGAGCAGTCCCACCAGGGATCAGCTACTCCAACTCAACAATGTCTATTGCATCCTCTCCTGACTTCTTCTTGACTCGCCTTGGCGATGAGCTTGTCCTTCAACAAGGCCAGCCTCCCAAGCAAACCCAAATGTTCCAACAAACAAAGTGTATCTTGATCGTTGGCGGTGTTAGCGACTGACTATAGCCACGTGACTAAACCAGGTACCACACAAGAACTAAAGGAGAAAGTGTTCGCGTTCGTAAGACTAGGCTAGGCCAGGTGTATAAACGAGATGAACTAAAGTACAATGATGCTATGCTACTGCTTATATACTAGTAAGTCTGTGTTTGGGACTCCTTGTCCATACGTTTCCACTAGGGATGCTCCACGCCCTTGACCCAGTGTTGTATGCTACTAGTCCGTGAAACCATTAAATACAGTGGTAACTGCATGTAAGTAATAATACTGAAACACCATGTGTGCTACAGTGTCGGTGGTGTGTATACAATAGGGAGTCCATGAGGTATCGGCATGTATGATGTCATCCATGTGTTGGGCATGTGTCCGACATGAGTACGGCTTTGGTAATGAAAAGGGTATGATCGGTGACAAACAGATGATGAAACAGTCCGTTGGTTGATAAGACAAGCCCCCGATAAGATATGATAAGATGTGAAAATGTGAAAATATGGCGATTCATAACATCACCCCCTCCTTGAGGCGCAAGTTCCATTCTGCGCCAGAGTCGCTCCATGAGGGCTGCAGAGGGTAGGTGACGTTGAGGGGTTGGTATTGGCGGTGGCATGGGTCGGAATAGATGTGATGGAAATTGCGACATAGGGACTTCAATGCGAGCAAGCGCGGGTGGCTTCGGCTTGTTCGGATATTGTTGGTGGAAATCGCTGATGGCTTCGTCGGCATTTTTGAGATTGCATGCCGGTTCCCATGTCTGCTCGTGTGTGCCATAACCCTTCCAGTGAACCTTGTATTGAAAACCCCCGCGGTACTTCCGGGAATTCACCACTTTCTCGACCTCCCATTCCGGTTCGGCTCCTTCCAGCACAGGTGGTGGACGCGTGTCTCGGGGTTGCGTCGGAAATTGCGGCTCATGGTAAGGCGTCAACAGGGCTTCATTGAACACGAGATGGATGCTCTTCCACGTGTGAGGGATCTGGAGCTTGTAAGAACTCGTCCCAACTTTCTTGATCACTTTGAACGGCCTGAAGTGTTTGTCATTGAGCTTCTTCATTGGTCGGTCCATACTGAGATTCGTCCCTTCCAGCCATACTTTGTGGCCTTCCTTGTACTCTACTGCCTCTGTTTGCTTCCTGTCGTAAAACTGTTTCATGTCCTCTTTTGCCATCTTCAATGCTGACCCCACTTCATCCCATGTCTTCCTCATGCCGTTGGCAAACTCCTGCGCAGTCTCATTTCTCGATGCCGTTTTTGGAGCGGTGCCTTTGTAGGGATGTCTGCCCATGTCTGCGAAGAACAGAGTGACTTTGGCTGCCGAGTGAACTCGATCGTTGTAAACGAATTCAGCAGAAGGTAGCCATTTGTGCCAGTCGTTCTGATGGTAGTTGACAAATAACTGTAAGAAATGTTCTATCTCTTGGTTCAGCCGTTCTGTCTGCCCATTTGCCTGTGAATCATACACCGTTGTAAAGTTTCCCTGTATGCCCAACAACCGGTACAACTCCTTCATAAAACGCGAGTGGTATTGTGGACCGCGATCATGTATCATCTGTCGTGGCATCCCATGTATGGGGAAAATGCGATCACGGTAAATGCGGGCCATGCCTTCTGACGTCAGAGTGGTGTGTGTCGGTATGATACGTAATCGCTTTGTGAAATGGTCCACAAACGTGCTGATTGCGTTGTATCCTCCCGATTCTGGCAGCTCTCCAATCATGTCCGTCCCTACTATCTCCCATGGCTCGCTTGGCACATCAATAGGGTGAAGAGGTGCAGCCGGCTTCGTGCGATGTGACTTTGTGACCTGGCATTTTTGACACCCTTCCACGTATTCACGGACGTCTCGGCTGATTCCTGGCCACCAATAGGTACATGTGATCAGCTCGAGGGTCTTGTATCGTCCGGGATGCCCTGCAAGCTGTGCGTCGTGATGCATTCCGATAACTTTTCCCCGCAATTCCTTGTCCTTCGGTATGTAAATACAATCCTTCCATATAATAAGTCCATTTTCCTTCTCTTCCCATCCTTTTTCTTTGTTTTCTAATGCTTTTTGTACGTATCTGTCCTTGTTTCCTTTTCTTTGTTTGATTTTGTTAAGTAATTCGTCCTCCGGTGTAGCTACTGTATGTAAAGAAATTGAATTTGTGATATAAAAAACTCCGGTTTTAGCAAAACAATGTTTTCGTTATCTTTTTCCCCCTTCTCAAGGCCTGTCATCCTTGACAAGGCATCAGCTTTTCCCATCGTCTTGCCCGGCTTGTGAATCATCTGTATGTCATACTCCGCCAACTCCGTAACCCATCTTGCCTGCCTCCGATTCACTTCTGTGGCTTCGGAAGTACTGGAGGTTTTGATGATTGGTAAACACCTCCACCGTTTCCTTTGCTCAAGGAGATATTGTCTCCAGTCGTCAATCGAGTCCATAATAGCCATCATCTCTTTGTCGTAGATCTCATAATTGCGCTCTACTTTGTTCAGCGCGCGAGACCGAAAGGCTACTGGTCTCCATTTTCCGTCAACAAACTGGGAAAGAACCGCCCCGTTCGCATAGTTCAAGGAGTCCGCCTCGACTCAAACTTGCCGTCGTCGCGTGGTACAATCAGAACGGGTTCTTCCGTCATCCTCCGTTTCAACTCCTCAAACGCCTTGTGCTGCTCCATGCCCCAAACCCACTCGCCCTTCCCGGTTAGCAATGTCAATGGCTTCGCTACTCCCGCAAATCCCGGATGAAACATCGGTAGAAGTTGCAGAAGCCCAGGAATGACTGTACTTCCTTCTTCTTTGTCGGCTCCTTCCATTCCTTCACTACGGCCACTTTTGCCGGATCCATCTTCACCTCTCCTCCTCCAACAATAACTCCTAAGTAGTCTACAGTATGTGCCTCAAAACTACATTTCTTGGGTTTTAAATACAACTTATTTACTTGTAATATTTCTAATACTCGTTGTACGATATGCCTATGTTCTTCCAAGTGTTTGTAAAGATAAGTATGCATCCAAGTAAACTATAACATGTCCTTCATCGATTAGCTCCTTCAGAATGTGATTCATGAACAATTGGAATGTCGCCGGCGAGTTTGTAAGTCCGAAGAACATGACTGAGGGCTCGAACAGGCCTTGGTTTGTTCTAAACACCGCTTTCCACTCATCACCTTCTTTGATCCGGATGTTATTGTAACCCCATCGGACATCCATCTTTGTGAAACACTTCGCTCCCTTCAGCTTGTCGATAAGTTCTTGGATCAACGGCAAGGGGTATCGGTTTTTAATCGTCATGTCATTCAATTTCCGATAATCCTGCACGGCCGAAGACTTCCGTCCTTCTTCTTGACAAAGAAGGATGGTGACGCCATGGGTGAGATTATGGCCGTATGCGTCCCGTGCGTATGTTTTCCTCCAAGAACTCGTCTAATGCCTTCTGCTCAGATGGACTAAGGGATAGACCTTGCAGTCAACCGGTTTGGAACCAGGCGTGAGTTCTATCGCGTGATCCCAGGGTCTTCGCTCCGGTAGCTTGTCAAAGTCCGCCTTGCTAAATACATTGGAGAATTCCTCCATGTAAGGTGCAGCAGCGGATGAAGGCTGTTGTGATCTCAGCTTTTCACCGCTTTTGCAATAGTTGTCCCAGTCCATCCAATACAACCGCTCTCCCTCCTCCAGCTTTTCTTCTACATCTTCTCCTTCATCTTCTGGCAAGTCATACTTGGGTAGATAGCCGCAGCGGTCTGGGCATTGATCAAAAGTCAACGTGGATTCCGTCCAGTTGATCGTGGGGTTGTGATATTGTAGCCAATCTAGCCCCAAAAAGATACTTGTTTTGCCAAGATTGGTGACGGCCAACTCAATCTTTTCGGCGTGATCACCATCTTTATCCGGACCTCCACAAAACCTTCAATTGCTCCTCCCTCATTTAGGGTTCCATCCGCATTATAGACAGGAAGCTTGACCGGTAACTCCTTGATTGGGAGTCCGTTCCTTTCAACGAATTCTTTATTGACGCAAGAACCCGTTGCTCCACTGTCAAGAAGGGCACTCGTTTCCCATTCAGAGCCTGTGTGTACGCTCTCTATGGTTACTCGGAGTTTCATGTCCTGCCCCTTTGTTCCCCGGATGTACTTCCTCGACTTTTTTAACTCCGTCACAACTTCCACCGCAGCTTCCTTTGTCAACGCTCTGATCGCCATCACCTTCTCTTCCGTTGCTTCTCTCTCTCTCCGCTCCAGCATCCATGCTCTCAAAATTCCCACTGCTCTCGACACTTCATCTTCTCTTAGCCGTTGTGCAATCCACTCGGGCGTATTTGGCTCAAATCTTTCTTTCGCAGGTTTTGTTGGTGAAGTCGTCGATGATATTTTAGGCGTATCAGTACCAGTACTATAAATAGATTCTTCATCTAACAATTCTTCCCTTGGTGACTGCTCCGGCAGGACTGCGTCTACTGCGGGAGCGTTGCAAAACCCAACTCTTCGGCCAACTTCTTCTTCTCCTCGTCGTTCATTTCGGTCCATAGACCCCAAATCGTCTGGGGTCGACCCTTCTTTGGACAGAACCTGCTGACATGGCCGTGTTTGCCACAGCTGAAGCAAAGTCCTCTTCAACGTGCATTGTCGATGTCCATTGGCCTGCTGGTTCCTCCATAGGTAACACCGGTGGCATCTCGTCGTGTGATCGGCGTCAGGGGTGGGTTCGTAGGATTGGCTCTCGATGTAGCCGCCTGCGGAGCTAGGGGCCGGGACTGCATGCCGGACCTCTTGCTCGCCGTCCGCCTTCTCCACAGCTGATTGATCTGAATGATCTGTGCCTTCCAATCCTTATACTTCTCTGGCAACCCGTCTTGGCTGCCATAGATCTGATCAATGATCTTCTTGTTGACGTTGGTCTCGAGAAGTCGCACAACAAATGTGTCATCCTTCAAATATCCTGCCTGAGTGAGCAGAACCTCAAACTTCTGGAAGAAATCTTGAGCGGTGTCTTGCCCCTGGCGCAACCGCTCGATCTGGTCTTGCGCATCTCGCGCAAGGTTGGAATCCACAAATCGCGCCTTCAAATCTTCCTTGAACTCCGTCCAAGAGACTGTCCATTCCTCTTCCTCCTCGTCAAAATTCTGATCCGAGTAGTTCTGGACCCATGCATCAACATGATCTCCTCGGATGTAGGAGAGAACAACATCGATCCTTTCGGAGTCAGATGTGAGGTTGTTCTTCTTGTCACGGATATATGTGAACATCAATCGCCACCAGCTCTTGTACTTGGACTTGTCTCCGTCATAGTCATAAGGCTTGTTGACAAGGGATTGGCCTTTGGTTTTGACATTGGCATGATGAGCGGTTTCGGGTGCTTCGCTGGACATGGTGAATCGGGGTGAAAGGATTGGGTGAAAGTGGGGATATGGGAGATGCAGATTTGGATGAAACGGGTGAGGGAATAGAGGTTTGGATGAATAAGGAGGAATTGCCTAGATCTGAGATAGAATCCAGGACTTGGTAGGTTGGGGAATAATGGTGTGTATCATAATGTAAGTAAAGTAGGTAGGTATTGTAACTGTGTACACTATTTTACCAACTACTGACTACGTATCTACGGAGCCCAAGAGCTCGTCACAAGTTCGCAATTGCCCAGCCAACGTCCCTCTGGTGTGAGGTAAGCCGAAGTTTTCCTGGGAACGGGGGTTGACCCGTAAACAGCGCCCACTGAAGTGCAACTGCCAAAAGTTTGTTCTCATAAGAGCGGCTACTTCCAGCGTCCGAGGCAGTTATCTCTAACTGTTAGCCGGCGCTACTGGGACCAATACACACGTATGCAGACGTGCGCTGGAATTAGGAATCCGTTGATCTGTAAACAGGAATGGGGATGGGGGAATGTGCGATGATCAAACAGCGAAGTGCTGATCGACAATCAGGGATGTGTGGTAGGTGGTAGAAAGTAGTTCTGATCTTCTGTTAGCGACTGACTATAGCCACAAGACTAAACCAGGTACCACAGCAAGAGCTAAAAGAGAAAGTGTTTGCGTTCGTAAGACTAGGCTAGGCCAGGTGTATAAACGAGATCGGAACTAAAGTACAATGATACTACACTACTGCTTATATACTAGTAAGTCTGTGTTTGGGACTCCTTGTTCATACGCGTTTCCACTAGGGATGCTCCACGCCCTTGACCCAGTGTTGTATGCTACTAGTCCATGAAACCATTAAATACGAGTGGTAACTGCATGTAAGTAATAATACTGAAACAACCATGTGTGCTACGAGTGTCGGTGGTGTGTATACAATAGGGAGTCCATGAGGTATCGGCATGTATGATGTCATCCATGTGTTGGGCGTGTGTCTGACATGAGTACGGCTTCGGTAATGAAAAGGAGTATGATCGGTGACGAAACAGATAATGAAACAGTCCGTTGGTTGATAAGACAAGCCCCCCAATAAGATATGATAAGATTGAAAATGTGAAAATATGGCGATTCATAACATCCTGGATCAACAGCAAGGGATATCGGGTTTTGATTGTCATGTCGTTCAATTTCTGATAGAGAGCACCACGAGTACTTACTCGAGTTGACTCGGCACTTGCCGGGCGAGTACTTGTGACCCTAAACTAGTGTTCATCACTCGTCATGTGACTCAAGTCTTAGTGACTTGAGTTTGAACGAGTCGAGTCACACGAGTTCAGCGAGTACTGGAGTACAAGCGAGTACTCGCAAATCAACTCGCGAGTACTCGCCGAATCTTACAATACATAGTAAAAAATCATAAAACAATTGATATTTCTAGATATAAGGCATATGAGAAGGCATAATGTAGGTAGACATGTCAGCGGATTGCATAGAAGAACATAAGTAGACAAATGGGCGAGTACTCGCCGCGAGTCGGGATGTTCTGAAACCTGTGTGCGAGACTCTTGGCAGACTCGAGTTTCTTAGGCTCGCGAGTCGGGTGGAATCCAATCACCGAGATGCCTGAGGCGAGCTGAATCACAAGTTACTCGCGGATTCGTCCGACTCATGGTGATCTTTAATTTCTGATAATCTTGTACAGGCCGAAGACTTCTGTCCTTCTTTTTGACAAAGAAGAATGGTGATGTCACTGGTAAAATTGATAGCCGTATACGTCCCGTCCATATGTTTTCTTCCAGGAACTTATCTAACGCCTTCTGCTTGGATGGGCTAAGGGGATAAACCTTGCAGTCAACCGGTTTGGAACCAGGCATAAGTTCTATTGCGTGATCCCAGGGTCTTTGCTCCGGTAACTTGTCAAAGTCCGCCTTCCTAAATACATCGGAAAATTCTTCGATATAAGGTGCAGCAGCAGATGAAGGCTGTTGTGATCTCAGCTTTTCACCGCTTTTGCGATAGTTATCCCAGTCCATCCAAAACAACCGCTCTTCCTCTTCCAGCTTCTCTTCTACATCTTCTCCTTCATCTTCTGGTGACTCATACTTGGGTAGATAGCTACAACAATCTGGGCATTGATTCAAAGTCAACGTGGATTTGGTCCAGTTGATTGTGGGATTGTGATATCGTAATCAGTTTAACCCCAAAAAGATACTTGTTTTGCCAAGGTTGGTAACAGCCAACTTGATCTTTTTAGCGTGATCACCAATCATCATCCGGACCTCCATAAAACCTTTGATCGCCCCTCCCTTGTTTAGGGTTCCATTTGCATTGTAGCCAGGAAGCTTGACCAATAACTCCTTGATTGGGAGTCCGTTCTTCTCAACAAATTCTTTATTGACGCAAGAACCCGTTGCTCCACTGTCAAGAAGGGCACTCGTTTCCCATTCTGAGCCTGTGTGCACGCTCTTTATAGTTACTCAAAGTTTCATGTCCTGTCCCTTTGTTCCTCAGATGTACTTCCTTGACTTCTTTAGCTCTGTCACAACTTCCACTGCAGCTTCCTTTGTCAGCGCTCTGATCGCCATCACCTTCTCTTCCGTTGCTTCTCTCTCTATCCGCTCCGGCACTCTCGACACTTCGTCCTCTCTTAGCCTTTGTGCAACCCACTCAGGCATGTTTGGCTCGTATCTTTCTTTTGCAGGTTTTGGTGATGAAGTTGTCAATGATATTTTAGATGTCTTAGTACCAGTACTATAAATAGATTCTTCATCTAACAATTCTTCCCTTGGTGACTGCTCCGGCAGGACTGCGTCTACTGCGGGAGCGTTGCAAAACCCAACTCTTCGGCCAACTTCTTCTTCTCCTTGTCATTCATTTCGGTCCATAGACCCCAAATCTGCTGGGGTTGACCCTTCTTCGGACAGAACCTGCTGACATGGCCGTGTTTGCCACAGCTGAAGCAAAGTCCTCTTCAACGTGCATTGTTGATGTCCATTGGCCTGCCGGCTCCTCCATAGGTAACACCGGTGGCATCTTGTCATGTGATCGGCGGCATGGGTGGGTTCGTAGGATTGGCTCTCAATGTAGCTGCCTACGGAGCCTGGGGCCGGGACTGCATTCTGGGCCTCTTGCTCGCCATCTGCCTTCTCCACAACTGATCAATCTGAATGATCTGTTTCTTCCGTTCTCCGTAGTCTTCCGGCAACCCGTCTTGGCTGCCATAGATCTGGTCAATGATCTTCTCGTTGACGTTGGTCTCAAGAAGATGCACAATGTATGCGTCATCTTTTGAATATCCTGCCTAAGTGATCAGGATCTCAAACTTCTGAAAAAAGTCTTTGGCGGTATCTTGCCCCTGGTGCAACCACTCAATCTGGTCTTGCGCGTCTTGCACGAGGTTAGAATCAACAAATTGCTCCTTCAGATGTTCCTTGAACTGCGCCCAGGAAACTCTCTATTCCTCTCATAATTCACTGAAGTTCTGGTCTGTATAGTTCTGGACCCATGCATTGATGTAATCTTCTTGGATGTAGGAGAGAACAACATTGATCCTTTCGGAGTCAGATGCAATATTGTTCTTTTTATCACGGATGTATGTGAACGTTGATTGCCACCAGCTCTTGTACTTGGTCTTGTCCCCACCATAGTTGTAAGGCTTATTGACAAGGGATTGGCCTTTGGGTTTGGCATTGGCGTGATGACCGGACTTAGGTGCTTTGTTGGACATGGTGAGTCGGGTTGAGGGGATTGGAGAGTGAAAGGGTGAAAATGGAGATATGGGTGATGCAGATTTGGATGAAATGGGTGAGGGAATAGAGGTTTGAATGAATAGGAGGGAATTGCCTAGATCTGCAAGAGAATACAGGCCTTGGTAGGGTGGGGAATGATGATGTGTATCATAAGGTAAGTAAAGTAGGTAGATATCATAACTGTCTACGCTATTTTACCGACTACTGTGTAGGGACGCGAACTGCTCTGAGTGCAGAGAGTAGAAGGACTCAGATCGGACAGTGCGTTCGTGCGTGAATGGGTTCAATGATTCTGTAGGCTACGACACAAGAGTATAAGTACTGTAGAGAAATGAAGTACACTATGTGCTATTATAGCGGGATGTGAAGAGATGAGACAAGTGAGTAAGAAACAAGGAGAACACGACGTGCTACTATAAAGATGTGCTATTATGAAGGTATGTAATCTAATCTATTAGTCCAAGCTTATCAGTCCCGACAAGTCCAACCGACTGTGCGCCCAGCGTGAGGCGCGAACCTACATCCCATACAAACTTTGCTATCAACCTCCAGGTTGATCTACTCGATCCGTGATCCGACAAAAAAATTTGTCAGCAATGATCACTGCTTGTCGACAACCATCACATCGTCGTCGTGTCCATCATCGACAATGCCAGCGAGGTCTGCTGGATCCACGAACTCCGTCACTGTGAACTCCTTCGATGACCGCGCGTAGTACGGAATGAGCCAGAAGGCTGCGAACTTCAACCGGGAAACTGCTCCGTTGAGTTCTGCCAGATAATACGCGCCTCCTTGGCTGCGACGGACGACAACCATAGGACCGAAATACCGCGGGCGAAATTTCCTGTTGGTGCCTTTCTCAATTTTCTTGTTGAGCACGAGGACTAACGCGCCGGGTTTGAAGTCATAATCGTGGATGGTATTGGCATAGCGGCGCTCGAAGTCGCCAATGGAACGGAAGCGGCTGGCGATGACTCGCTTTTCGAGGTCAGCAATATCCTCGTCCCGTCGTTCGAGCTGACGCGCCCTCATGTAGACGAGATCCGCGTCCGACAATTTCCCGTGGATTTCTGGGAAGAGAAAGGTGGCATAGAGGAGGTCAAATGGTAGAAGAGGTTTAACGCCATGAGTGGCGTAGAATGGGGACATGCGGGTTCGTTTGGAGGTGGTAATGCGCTCTGCCCAAAATGCTAGGTGCGCTTTCTTCGGCCAGTCCTTTTCCTTGCTCTCACACAACTTCTTTAGCGCGTCCCGAATTGGTCTGTGTCCAACTTCAACAAGCCCGTTCGCCTGCGAGTTGTAGGCGGATATGTGTATATGCCGGATGCCGTACTTCTTGGCGAGGTAGTCGACGGCGGCGATGATGGGTGGGCCGTTATCGGTAACGAAGACTTCGGACAGTCCGCCCCAGCGACAGAGGATTTCTTCAAAGATGAACTGTCCAACAGTTTCACCCGTCTCGGAGCGCAGCATGCGGAACTCGGGCCAGTTTGTGAGCGAGCAACGGCCGGTGATGATGTATTGGAAACCATTCGCCTTGGGAAGGTGCATCGTGTTGATATGGCATTTCTAAAAGAGGCCAGCGGGATACGAGATGACTGGGGGTAAGTGCACCTTCTCCGTGGACTCAACTTGACATTGATGGCACGTCTTCAGATACCAGGCGATGTCTGCATCCATATTTGGCCACCAGAAGCGGTCTGCGATGTGTCGACGAACAGGATAAAACCCGCGACGATGTCCGAGCTGGTCGTGTGCCATTCGAAGGACGAGCAGACGGCCGGCATATGGGATAACTAGCAGGTGGCGACCGTGACGGTCTCAACGGAAGAGAGAGCTATTGACGACGAAGTAGGGACGTGCGCGCTGCTGAAGTGCGTGGATATGGTCGGTGATGATGGAAGATGGAATTTTGAGGTGAGTCAGGTAGTACTTGACCTCGTCGAGATGCTGATTGCGCTGTTTAGTGTCCTCTGTCTGTGGAGGCCCGTCATTGGCAGTACTTGCTGTCGCCGTGAATGAAGATGTAACCGGTGAGTTGTTCGACATGAGTGTCCCCACAATGGCCGTACCAACCGTTTCTTGCTGCAGAAAAGACGCGACCCAAACCGTTGCGCCGAGGACTTCATCATCGATCCAATCTTCCGCCTCGTCATCAGGAATATCCCCAGGATCATTGGTAGCCTTGCGTCTCGAGAGACCATCCGGTCCTTTGAAACGGTCGGCGGGCACATGAACAATGTCGAAATTGAAGAGTAGAATGGCGGAAATCCAGCGGTTCACGGACGCATTGGGGTGAACATCGGGATTGTTGAGCATACCCCGTACGTATTTGGCATCCATTTCGACAGAGAAGTGCTGAAGTCCAACCAGGTACATTCACATAGCATGGAGAGCGCGCCATAGGCCGCGAAGCTTGAGCTTGGCCTGCGAGTAGCGCAGCTCGACATCCGACCAAGCGATGGAGCCAAAGCGGGCTATATGACGACGGGAATCTTCGCCGTCTTGCTGGAGGAGGTAGCCGCAGGCAATGTGGGAAGTGTCGACTGAGAGGATGACAAGTCGGCCGCACTTGTAGTCGATGGGACGGATGGCGGGACAGGTGGCAATGGCTTCTTTGGGAATGTCCATGGCAGATTGCTGGGTGAGTCCCCAGCAGAAGATGGCTTCCTTTGTCGTCAGGATAACCAATGGCTTTGCTAACTCAGCAAAACCTTTGATCCAGATTCGTACGGTTCCTGCAAGACCAAGAAACCCACGGACGCCTTTCACATTGCGACAAGGCGGCCAGGAACAAATTTTGTTGACCGCGAGCGACTCCAGAAGTCGGCCATCGAAGTCGCAGAACTGTCCAAGGACAATGACATCGGGAACGCCTACTCGGAGCTTCTTCGCGGACACTGTCGCACCAGCGTGCTTGAGTCGATGGAGGATATGGTGCACGTCGAGTAAGTGCACCCATACAAACTTTTGTACTTGGTCGTTCTCAGGATGTGTCTCGTAGGTACCATCAGGTTGTCGATAGTATGTGCGAGGACCGAGCACGTTGATGTTGTCTATGAAGTTGGGTGCAATTTCTGTCTCGTGTTGGAGGATGAAGGAGATATTATTATGGAAGATGTTGACCAACAGTGTCCACCCTTGCGGAAGCATCGTGAGACACATTGGGCCAAGGTGTGTGTCGATGGTGGTGGGATCGCGTGAGCTGACGGCGAGAAGAGATTGGTCGTAGCCGGAGAGGAGATCGAGTTGGGTATAGATGGTGCATCCCGCGGCATGCTCGCAGTACTGGTCAGGAAGTGGAGGCTGGCCTGTTGTGCGGATGGTATGTCGGTTCATGTCGTCAGGATTCACGACAATTCTGATTTTCCCATCTTTCTTAGCGACACAAAACCACTGCGTGCGGTATGAACTGTCCGAAGGCTCCCACAGCCCGAGTCGAACCTTCTCTTCGACCTGGCGATGGACTTCTTCGCGAATGCCGGGTGGAATAGGAAAGGATTTACGCGCCCAAGGTTCGTGTTCGATGAGCGGAATAATTGCGGGACTGATGTAGTCGCTTCGTATAGTACCGCGCTCTTCAGCCGTAAACGCGATGGCATCGGAATTAAGCATAAGGACAGTGATGGCGAGTTTGCGTTCTTTGGGTGTCAGGAAGGTATTGTTGAGGATGCCGAGTGATTTGAGTCGCTCCTGCGTGAGCCGCGGCGTTGGAACAAAGTCGAGAGGGATGGGTGAGAGGGGAGGAAGAGTGGCAAGAGGGTTTTCTGGAAATCATCGTTTGATTTTTGCATCTTCTGGTAGTATCGCGGGTACCGGTTGAGCTTTCTTGGCAACACTTTTGTAGAGCAGACAATGTTGATTCTTGTCGAAATAAAAGGTCGATGCGAATAAGGCTTGTGCCAGTGGGAACATGACATCGGGTGTGACTGCTGAATGCGGGTTGATGTGACGATCCGCCTCTTTCCATGCTGCCACCACGTCGGCTGTGCAAGTGACGCCGTAGGCCTGAGCAGCTGGCCGTGCTCTTTCTTCTGTCTCTATGACACGACTCTCAGCGGCGTGGACTCCGCTACCCCAAATTTGGATCAGGACACCCGAAGCAGTTTCCCACTTGTGGATACGGACAGCGCGCTGCCACGGGCGGCCTAGAAGGAGGCGATATGGAGCCGAGGGTACCACAAATGCATGAGCAAAGGTAGGCAGGCCATCAACGGTGATTTTAAGAGACTCAGCGCATCAAGGAAGGGCTTCTTTACTGCCATTGGCAGTTTCTATAAGCATTGTGCGGTGCTGGTTGACATCGACGCCGAGCTCTTTCGCAAGATCTGCGCGGATGACGACAATTTCGGAGCCTTCATCCAGAAGAGCATGTTCAGACTGCTTTCCAGCAATGCAGACTGGAATAACGCGAAGTGGTGCAGTATACTCAAGTGCTGGTGGTGGAGGTGGAGATTTCTCGTCGTTGAGGGAGAGGGTATTGCTGGCAGACGTGGACGGGGGAACTCGAGACGTACGTTTGTGTGCTACCGCTTCTTGCTGCAGTTCGGGGCTGATGGCGTATAGGTCGCGTATGGGAATGGTAATGGAGGAGTCAAGGATATTCTGATACACGCGCGGGACAGCAGACGCGTTGTGGAGTTGGGATTGGTATCGAAAGGCAGGACGTCGCATATCGTTGGTGCGTTTTTTGTTGTCATCGTTCGTACTCTGCTCATTCCGTTTCATAGTCGTGTGTTCTGTAAACAGTGGCGTCTGCTGAGCGTCTGCTGGCGTGTTCGTTGCGTCTGGTGGGGTAATTCTCTTCGTCGTCTCTGGTGGCACCTCCTCTGACTCTCCTTCTATGCGCAGGAAGCTCCACCAAGTCTCTTCTTTGTCGTCCTCTTCCTCTCAACAACCGACTTATCTTCTTCCTTCTTTTCTTCTTCTTCCTCGACCACCTCAACTATGGCTGCTGCCGTCGTACTAGCGTGGCCTTCGTCAAACGCCGTGCAATTTAAAAACCCTTCTGAGACGTGGAGGCGACGGGGGCAGTAGAAGCGTTGGCAGGTGCTGCGAGAGGACCTCCAAACAGCTCGTCGACAGCACCGCAATAGCCGAGAGGATGGCGACGGATAGGCTTGCCATTGCGGAAGCAGAGACGACCGTTCTGCTGCATAATCCGCCCAGCCTCAAGATACGCCTTCAAGATTTCGCACGCGGACATGAAGTGAGAAGGATCGAGGCAGAAATAACAGCCTCCGACTGCGAGGCGCCATGATTGTGTCCGTGGTTGTGTCCATAAGGTGCGGATGCTGTGTTCTGTGGCTGGTATTGCGGATTCTTGAACTGATATGTTGTCGTAGAGAAGGCGCTGCCTTGAGGCGGCGGAGGAGGCGCAGCCTGAGAGGTAAAGAATGGCTGGAGCATGGCCTGAGAGCATTTGTCTGGGCGAGACTCATCTTCTCGAGGGTCGCGGCGAGGTCATCCATCGTGACTGTTTTGGTCTGCACAGCGCTGGAAGACTTGGGTGCGGGGGAGTCCTCATCGCTGGACTCGGAATCGGATGGCGCGCTATGCTTGGCGCGACGGGAAGTCTTCTTGGAGCGACGTTTAGGAGGGTGATCATCATCGTCGTCGGATGAGTCGTCGTAGGAGCGCGACTGTAGGACCCATTGGCTGGCCGTCATCACTGTCTCCATTGTAGGAGGCGTGTCGTGGTCCCACATCGTGTCGGTAAGACAGATTCTACTCTCTATCTCTCTGCGCGCTGACCGGTGGATGCCTTTCCAGAACCAACGCTGCATCTCCTTCTCTGAAATAACACTTCGCTTTTTCAGCGCCTTCGCGACTGGCGTAAACGCGCGATGATATTCCTCGAGGCGACGCTCAGAGTCCAGTGTCCGCTTCTTCCACTTGTGGGCAAGATCTTCGAGGTCCCGCATCGAATACTTGCTCTTCTTCGAGGACTGGTAGAAGGAGTCGGTGAGATCCTTCTTGAAGACGGCCCAATCACACTTGTCGGCTACCTCGTTATAGCCATCGGACGACTTCCACAATCGCTTTGCGCTGCATCGGCATAGCGAATCGCAGCATGGACTTTGTGTGCGTCGGGCACAGTGTACGTCGAGGCAAGG
>JADNYV010000820.1:0-14983 GCA_015501055.1 Mucidula mucida
TATCAGACCACATGATTATATGGTTGGAGCCGTCGTACACCACTGATACTCAAATTGCAAGAGAGAAAGTCGTCACGAATGTAATGATCGGGACGGCGACGAGATTAGATTCTGGTTCTTATTCAAACGATGATTTCTATGGGTAATCTGAGTTCTTGGGAGAGCTAGGAAGGAATTACATACACTAATGACACTTCCCACACATGGCTACCTAGCGCAATGGTAGCGCGTTTGGCTTCGATTGCTAGCCGGCACCAAAAGGTTGCAGGTTCGAGTCCTGCGGTGGTCAATCGTGGAATTCGGACATGTATTTTTCTTTTATTTCGGGCTGTAATAGGTAAGGGTGGCGCAGTTTGCCTTCCCGGTAACCCGGTTCCGGGACTGGGGGTGAGTAAGAGTATCGATCGATTAGGTTGTGCAAAAAACCTTGGGAGGATACAGTTAAACGAATTACCACCCTCCGAAGGCGTCTCAAACCGGTACTCAACCGTTTTGACCTAGCACATGACAAATTATGGCCACAGTCTTTCCTCAGCCATGTCTTGTACAGTTAAGGCCCCCTACACGTGCTCTGCACTTGTGAGTTCAGACACCAAATACTGCATAGACGGCCAAAAAACCCGACTACGGATGAGGCGATCATGCAGATAAACACCATCCAAACCCTTGGTTTCTGCTGGAAAACAACCCGGTACAATTACCTGCAAACCGACATGTAGCAAAACCTAGGATTATTCCACTACCTTACTGTAAACCTCCCGGGGGTAGGTCTGACGGTCATTATTTTGAAACCGTGGATACCACACGTGAAGTGCGCCACGCAGCTCATCCCATCTACCTGTTGCCTCCGATTTTTCCAACAGTGTTCAGCATTGAAACCTATACCGAGCCTTGGCTAGTACCGTATTGGTACTATTGCTTTAAACTGCAGTGGATGCGGCCAAAACAAGTTCAGATTCAAAAACCCCAGACACGCCAAAGTGTCGATCACCTTCATGTACAAGTCACACGACACTCATAAGTACATATGATAGCTGGAGTATGATATACAGCGTATCCTCTGGCGGCTTACTGTACTTATTCTGTACTTATTCTGTACACTTCGCACAAGGTATCAAGAAAAACACTCGCTATGTCGAACGTCCGGGTATCGAAAATATGATAGCAGAAAACAGCTAGAAAAAAAGCACTCAGCCGACCGCAGCACTCCAGAAGTAAAGACGCACAATATCAGATACAAACCCAACACTCAATATCCCATTCATAATCTGCCGATGTGCCCTCAACACATGCGGATCCTGCACGACGCGCTCCGGACCAAACATCGGCGGCCTCACAAGCGCCACAGCGCCCTGCTCCCTCCGCGGCGGCGCCCCCGAAATCGCCTTGACCTCCCCCGAATACGAGCCGTCCGCCGAGTTGAACACCAGGCCCATCGGCACCTCGCGCATCGCCGACCGCACGCGACCCACGTACGCCTCCGCCTCCTCGTCGACCTGCCGCAGCTCCCACGTGTGCAGCTGCACGGCATCGCGCGCGAATACCTGGCTGCAGAACCCCTGGAAGGACGCGTAGATTGCCGTCACGCCCATGTGGAGATCGGCACGCTGAAAAGGCGCACGCGCGGTTGAGGCGCGGTGGGGGATGAAGGCGATCATGAGGGCGGCGATGGCGACGGACGTTATGAAAAACAGGATTCCTGTGATTACCTATGAGGGATTAGGTGTAAGTGGTGTCTGCGGCGGTACAACATACGGCTCACCAGAGCACTTGTTTGGCAGATTGATGTTGGGAAGGGAGTAGGCGAGAAAACGCGGCAAGGTATCGTTCTCCAGAGAGAAATAGACCTCTTGTATACCGGCAGAAACTGCGAAACGTTGAGCAATTGAGCAGACACGACAAAAAGAAACGTTTACCAAGTCGGGGTGACAGCTAGTCTCCAGGCCTTTTATCAGTCTTTCGCGCAGGTCGGCCTCCAGAAGAAGCTCCTTTGGTGATCCCGGAACGAGGAATGTAGAAATGACATGCATGCACTCTTTGCGAAGTTCGACATCGTTGAATGTGCTATCGACTTTGGATAACGGCGGGAGAGGTGAGATGGGGATCGCGTCCGACACCAAGGGATAGACCATGCGGGCGTTTGAGTGAAGAGAGTTGGCGGCTGAGGATATAGAGGATATAGATGCGTTCCGGATCATCCCAGGATTTCCAACGCGTTGTCGATAGTCCTATACAATCAAATCGTTAAACGGCCACACGCACATAGGAGTAGAGAAAACGCACATTGAACCAGACGATGAATTGCAACTGCTCGATAGAGACCTCCTTGAAGCACGCGCGTAAGTGGGCGATCTCGCGACATCTCGCAGGCGGCTTACTCGGTATACCAGATACAGCTCAAAATCCGGCAAGCTACACAGGAGTAAGTCGTCAACCACTCTACCAAGGAGCGCAGTACACACCTGATAGGACTGCACGTTTTCCCACTTAGAATTTCAGCTAGGAGAAGCAGATGAACATCCAACCGAAAAACTGCTCCAAGAAATGAAGTCGCTCACCGAGAGTGATCCCGCCCATACGCCGTACATTCAATTTCTGCGCCCATGGATGCAGAGACGCTAGATAATCGTCAGCGACGACGCGCCGCCGTTTCCGCCTCGAACTCCCGTGCTCCGAGTGGTGAGTTCGTGGCATCTTCTCCTCACGAATCGCCATCAGCCAGTATATATTATACGCTAAGGATGTGCACCGCGTGAAAAAAGAAGCTCTAGGCTGTGCTGAACCTGCATGATGGAAAAAAGAAATGTTGTGCCCTTTTCTAGACCTGAACCTCGTCTACGGAACCAATAACAGGATCCGCACGCGTTGTCGTGGAACGCATGTGCAAATCACATCAAGGCAACGATAGGACGCGTCAGATATCGAACATTGCAGGTCTACAGACAGCGCGTTTCTGCGCTAGATGTACAACTCAGCATCGAGCCAGCCTAGGAAAGATAATCGTCGTGGTAGCAACAAGTTAACAAGATCAACGCAATCGTGCGTCACAGCGCCTACGATCCAACCCGTTGTTCTCCGGTGTTGTCTAATTTAAGTTTAAAGCTCAGAGGGTAATCCACGAATGTTTACTGAAATCAAATACTAAGATACGAGATAGAAACCTCCAAAGATGAATTGACTAGAGTGTTGAATAAAGTAGCTGTAGTAGTACAAAATGATGTACAAAGCACGTCCTCTCCAATAGTATATGATCTACAACAATCAATAAAAATCGCCTCTCTGAGTCCGCTCCAGGAAACCTGACTCGTCGACCCGGGTGGGACTCCCAAAGAACGAATCCGGAGGGGGAAAAGAAGCCTCGCTCATACCCGTCGCAGCAGTCCAGTGCGAGAGACCAGGTATCGGCATAATACCATAAGCCTGTGATGAACTCTTGTCTTCCCGTTCCCTGCTGTCTGTGCTCGACGCGCCAGGCGACACACCCGCATCCGACGACCCACCTGACGTCGTCGGCCCAAGCCTGAAATTTTGTACCCTCCGGCTCAAGGCTTGCAGCACAGAGCCTCGATCAGGCCAGGCAGCATCCCGTCGGGGAGTCAAATCAGTATCGGCGGCCGCCACGCTATCTTCAGCTGCCTGAGAAATGTACGTTGAATGTATGGAAGAATCTGAAAGTCCACGGCGTCGCAGCTTGTGCTCAAGCAGCGGCCCAAGATAATCAGGCTCCTCCGACTCTTGGTCCTCCCGTGTAGGCGTTTGCTGAATGTCAAGAATAGCATCCACATTCCTCGACATCCGATTCGCAGAGCGAGCCGCAGCGTGAGTTCGTCGCAAGCCTGGAGATTCTGCAGATGGCATCGTCGATTGAACCCTACGAGGCCCTTTGGGCACCACTACCCAAGGGTCGGGTGTACTCGAACGAGGGGCACCAGCAAAGATGCCCATCACGCCTTGCGCAGAAGACGTGCTGGCCTGTGGCGCACTAGGACCGGGCCGAGATGAATGAGCGGAAGATGTGCTCGTAACGGCGCGCCCAACACCCGCACCGGAAAATTCCACGTTCACGGTCGTCGCAGATGCTGAGAGTGCAGGTCCCAGCTTCGGCACAAAGCGTGCAGGTCGAGCAGGTCCTTTGGCGCTCACAGACCTCATGAGGGCTGACGCCCCTCCTACACCATTCTCAGGGCGGACACTCGCAGATCCAAACAATTTCGAAATGGGTGCCATCCATCCTGCAGCAGCAACGTTGTTCTCCGCACCCCGCTCCTTGCCAACCAAAACGTCCGATTTTGAAGGATCCAAAGCCATCTCGCTGACTTTTGGGGCGATAGACGGGTCCAGTATGATCTCGTTTAGCGTAACCCGCATCTGGCCCATTTCAGTGAAAATATCCCGGAAAAGCTTCAATAACGCGCGAAGATCTCTGCGATTACACGTCGTGACTAGCTTCTCATCCTCAAGGAAAGCGCGAAAATGAACGCGGAGGGCAGCAGCCTCAGAAAGGACGTTGTTAATTGTGGAACGTGAGAGATGGGCAACATCTGCACCGCGAAGATGCTGTCGTTTCAGGCGGCTGGTCAGAGTGAACGCGTCGGCCTGTTGTAATCGATTTAATAGCGAAACAACGCGCTCAATGAGCTGCGCCATATTGGAGGATGACTCTGAATACGACGAGGAGTCTGAGCGTGGATCGAGAGGGGACGGAGATGCAGACAAGAGACTACGATCAGATACGGGATCAGTCTGAACACCACGAGATCGACTGAGGAGGAGGAGAGGCTTGTTTCCTTTAGTAAATTCGACTGGTACGTCCTGGTCGCCATCATCAGCGACCTCAATTTGATACGGAGATATTGGGCGACGGGGCTGAGGCTGAATGGGATTAAATGAAGACCATTTGGACTCTGACTCGGTAGGCGATAGTGGTCGCACATGAGATTCTGGGGTGAGTAGATCCTGTAGTTTCGGAGTCAACTCCTAAGGTTTTAGGGCAGACCAGGAAGAAAGCGTACATATGGTTTTCGGAACTTTCTTTCCATGCTTGATCCTCGCCCAGATTTACCGGTCGTCTGTTCCTTCAAAACAGATGAGGGCATGCTTCCAGAATGGAAATGCTGCCTAAACGTCGGAGTTCGAGGCGTCGCAGCTATGCTTTGGCTGAGTGCGACGGTACAACATCATCGAAAATTCGACTTACCACCAAAACGTGATGGAGCATTGGCGCGATATTCCTCTACCTCTTCTTGTAACGCGTGTATTTCTTCCCGTGACTCGGCAAGAAAGTGTTGAAGTTCTGCTGTGTCTCTCTTGAGAACCTCGTTGTCATCCATGAGGGACTCCAGAACTTTGGTTAGCTCCGTCTGCTCAGGTGCGACTGATGGACTCAAGGACCGTTGCAAGGCTTCCAGCTGAGAGCGAGCATCCTGAAGTATAGATTCGGAGGACTCCAATCGATGCATCCTCTTCTCTGCAAGATCATCTTGGAGGCGTCGAACGTCTGCTTGTAAGCGTGCTGGAAAAGGTATCTTAGATATTACTGAAAGACGTAAAAAACTATGAACACACAAGTCTTGTCCTTCAACGCTGCAAAGCGAGACTCTGCGACGCGCGCGCGATGTGACTCAAAATCCCTTTCCTGTTGCATGTCGTCCCTTTCCTTCATGGCTGCAGACATACGAGTCTCCCATCCAACCGAACGAGCATGATGAGCGCTAAGCCGAGACACAGTCGTTTTGGTTTCTTGAAGTTCTTGAAGAATGGTCTTGTTGGATACTTCGGTGACTTCGTTGTTGACGAGAGCTTGAGTTAGGCGCTGCAGTGATTTGTTGAATGAGATGAACAAGTTGTCAAGGAGTGAACCGCACCTTCTCGAGCGCATCTCTTTCCCGGCCGATTTCCACCAATCTTCTCTCCATTTCCTCCTGGGGCGACAACTCATCGTCATAGTCGAGAGCCTCGCTTCTCTGCCGACGTTTCTGTGCATATTAGCATGTCTATAGCATGCGGGATACTGGCCCATACCTGCTGCCGGACGTATCGTTCATGGCGCTGCAGCAAGGCTTGCCCGACCTCTACGGTGACACGTCAGTACTGCTTTTTGCGAGAGATAGAACGCACCAGCGCTCAGAATCAATCGACTCTCCAATCTGGATTTCATGTTTAGCCATGCCGTCATATTCTCGCAATTCTCTCGGCCACAACAACATGTCAAGAGCGACGGTGGTTCTGGTGAAGGAACCCGAGAGAAGTTGGCTAATGCCGCTGTGAGGTCGTCGATGGTGTTCCCCACATTCGTTATGGGTGAATCGGGCGTTGTTGGACGCGAAGAGGAGTGCTCATGGCCAGACATGGGCATGGGGGTAGTGAAGCGAAAAAGATAAAGGAGAGGACAGAAATGCTAGTGATTTCTTGAATGTGCCGCTAAATGGACGAGTAGAAGTAGTGCTGATGGTGGTTTGTTACAAAGTCTTGCATTGCCTATTTCCATCCATCCACCGATCGACTGATGGCATATTCTTTGACTAAGAGAATTCACCGAGAACCAAATGATTATTCATAGGGAATGCCTGATATAAAGCTGTCTACCAATGAGTTATTATGAACCGTACGTGCTTGTGTTCGTCCTCTCCCTCTCACAACTTCTTTCGACTTTATTATATGTATCAACCAAATACTCTTATAATCGTGTCCATACCTTTGGTATACGAATCCCGTCACTTCGAATGCCTAATACATCGCGGAGGACACAAGTAGTTTCCGATATTCAGCCTCCTGCGGCGACGGTTCACCGGGCACCTGCTGAGCCAATTTACTGTTGACCGTCGTAGTCGCGTCAACGGATCGAACTTTGATAGCCACGTCCATCCCATCCATCGCAAGGCCAAGCAGAACACGCCCGTCCTCATCGCTAAATACACCTCTTCTCATACCGATTTCATCAGCATTTCCACAGAGCCGCCACCTAACATACAGCCATAAACCACTGAGAGAAAACTGGAATCTCTTGAGCTTGGCGAGTCCCCGCATGTCATCGCCTTCCCATCGAGCTTTGAGCATCGCAACAAGACGCCCGGGTGTTTCGCAATAAGGAAATTGGTAGTTCAAATCAAGGTTGAAGGAGGAGAGACAGGGAAGGAATGTAACGATGTCTTGTGAGGCGACACTGAGAGCATCTAGCACTTTCTTGATCTGGTTCCTCGTACGCAAGTTG
The DNA here is from genome assembly GCA_015501055.1 of Mucidula mucida. Taxonomy (NCBI): domain Eukaryota; kingdom Fungi; phylum Basidiomycota; class Agaricomycetes; order Agaricales; family Physalacriaceae; genus Mucidula; species Mucidula mucida. The sequence continues at coordinate 7,211 of JADNYV010000820.1, forward strand.
GCTACATCTTGGTCCGAGTGCTTCCCGGACACCTGGATATCGAGAACCTCAAGATGCGTCATTTCCGAGAGAATCGCACGAAGGTCGTGGGCGTTATTATACATGGAGTAGAGAGGGATATCCCAAATTATGAGGCTGGTGAGATTGCCGGAACACTGAGAGCGCTGCAACAGGCGATGAAAAGGAGGCAAGGCACCTTTATGAGGATTGTGGACATCTTTGCTAAGAATGACTTCCTGTAGATTAGGAAGAGTGAGACAGTCCATGACGAATTCAATGGCCGTATCAAGAACTCGAATTGAAGGGCAGATGGTGGTAGACGGGGGAGGAATTTCTTCGACTTCAAAGTCGCGCGCCTGGAAAACCACAAGGTTGGGACAGCGACCGACCAGGCTCACGAACTGCATAGCTGCTTCGGCATCGTCCCAATCTTGACGAACGTCCTCCAGACACAACTCTCTGATCTAGGCCCATGGAAGTTCCACAAGCTGCGTTCCGGTCAGGACCACTTTCGTGAGCCGGGGACAGTGGCTGAAAACAGATCGCTGCTCCGCTGAACTGTCGACGTGGAGAGCTCTCGTGAGATGCAGGTTTAACGATTCGAGCTTGGGAAATGGGCCACAAAGCAGCGCATACTTCCGAGCTCGGGTGGTGTTCCGCCAAACGTACATCCCGCCATCGAGGCGATTCTGCATGGACCATCGCGAGCATGCGATTACGGAAGGAGGGCTCGAAGTTGGGGGGATTATACTCGCTTATGAGTATAACGTCCAAGGGATGCTGCCCAGAGCGCTGAAGGGCCGCCTCCAAAGCCTGCACGTTACCCTCCGTCTTGCCGCCTGCGGGGAATTGCAGACGCAACTTCGTCCAGCACGAGTGGAGCGATACAGCGATGGCGCGCCAGGTCTGGCACACTTTGGACATGTTCCATATAGAACGACTTGGGTCAGAAACACTGAATTCCTCGCTGCCACACTGGTCATCCTCGTGAACATATAGGAAGATTTGTTCCCAGAGTTCACGGGGTACAGCGCGACATGGAGAAATTAGACCTCGGTAGGTTTTCTGCACGGTTATTAACGCATCTCGTTCTTGCTGCAGGGAGGCAAACACGTCTTGTAAGGACCGGATTTTGGCGCTAATGGAGGATATGTCGGCGTCGATATTGGGTAGGATGTTGTGCTGGATATGGGAAGACTCTTGCTCTGTCGCGGGGAAGTTGGACGTGCGAAGGTTGTGGAGCAGGGAGGACGATTCGAGTTCGTTTGTATACTGAAGACTAAGCTTGGGAAGAGTCCCACATCGTGGACACAGCAACACCGACATGGCGTAACACGACGCGTCTATAACTGAGATTAGACGACCACGCGTAAAAGCCAGCAGGTCGCCCGCACCAGGCTCAATTGGTTCAAAGTCGCAAGGATTTCAAGGTGTGTCCAGCGCTAAACGCGTCAGAAGGGGTTTTATCAACATGATGGTCGAAAGTCAGAAACAGTGACGGCACGTGGCCGAGCGGCAGCAAGTACAGTTCACAGATCCTGCTTGCTCTGTAATACTAAATAACTGTGTTCTGTCTACAATTTAAGTAAAAGACGTGACCCGTCCGTGTTGATAAGGTCATTGAGCACGGAGCTCACATCCGCGATGCTCAGCAGCCATTCTTTGACTAGTATCCCTTCGCCGCGGCTTATCTCGGAGAACGGGATGAGTCGCATACCCTCTATCGAATCAAGCTGATCGACGGAGGCCAACGGGGGCACTGGCGCACGGGAGCGCAGCGAGGGAGTCTTTGAGACTCGACTAGCGCTTTTTATCAGCTGCAGTTGAACATTTTATTTGTACAAGGCTAATGATTGAGTCAGCAGTTCCTTGCACTGTCCCTAGCGAGCTGTGGCGAACATCATTGGTTGTTGTGAGGTTCTTTAGTTTCTGTTGTCATCCCAGTGAGCCTTGCACAAAAAATGCACAATCCTATCTGGGAATAGCAATGACCGTGTTATTGCCTCCACCGTTTGCGGCCAAATCCGACGTGACCTGTATAGTGAGGTCCATCCCATCATCAACCAGTTCTTTGAATAGAAAGCCTTCCTCTTCATCGAAAAGACGCGCGAAGGGCCTCCTGGGAAGCGGATGCTGGGCCTGCACAGCAAAGTAGAATGACCTAAGCCTTGCCAGTCCAGCGGTAGCGTCGCCCGACCAGCGCGCCTTGAGCATGGAAGCAAAGCGGCCGACCGGTCTGAAATAATCTAGCGACGAGTCAGGGTGTTGATGTATCTCAATGACCAAAGACGACAAGAGGGGCAGAAAGGTGACCGTTTTCGTCGATACAACTTGGAGGAATTCCAGAGTAGTCACTATTTGATCCTGGTCGCTAACATCTGACTCGTCGTCGAGCTGCTGCACGTTTACGACCAAGGCGAGGAAAGTGAGGCTGTGTGTCTGGGAAAGGAGAGAATGGAGGGTATGGTCTGGTGAGGCAGCGAGTGGTACATTACTAAGTGAGAGGCGGGTAAGAGCACTCGAACAGTTGGAACGAATGAGCAGTCGTTGGAAGGCGTATAGGGTATCGTAGTGAGGCATGGCGGGTTCAGGATGAAAACCAACCTCCCGTAGACTCGGAAGAGTGAGAGCGTCGATGACAGACGGCGACTTGACTTCAAGCATGTACACATTCGAGCAGCTGATCGGGATGTACGCTTCGTCGTTTTTGGAATCCCAGTAAGGTGTCAAGAGAATCTCAAGTGATGGACATTGTCCAATCACACGCAAACATGCCCTCCTTTCCTCCTCGCCTCCATCGAACTTCAGACAAATGAGGTTTAGCTCCGTGATTTGATGCCATGGAAATTTGACGTCGAGTGTGATTTTCCCAGAAAGAGTCAATTTGGTCAGACGAGGACAGTCTTGGAAGACAGACAAACCCGATTGTTCCCTCGGGTCTATTAGCTGAGAGCAATGGAGGACCACCGATTCAAGACGAGGAAGCCGAATAGGAAGTGAAGCGTAGACCATATTCAAAGTCCCTCCGTAATCTGATATTTCTAACTCCTGCCACCGGTGCGATTCCGCAAGGATGTTGTCAAGTATGCACTTTTGGATAGACGGATTAAGGGGGCAATATAGATCTGGTATGTCGTCGCTGAAAGATACATGCAACAATCCTTGGTGGGAACGCTGAATAACCGTCTCCAGGCGTTTTACGTCTCCTTCACGCTGCGCCATCACCGGAAATTGAATCTCCAGAGCCGACCAGAACGAAGTAAGGGCCAAAGCGATGTTTCGCCATCTCTGGCAGACGTGGCTGAGCTGCCAGATGAACCCAGACGCGTCAAACGCGTTGTCATCGAAAGCACCCCAAAGTGTCCATAGAAATATTTCCGACCAGATTTCCGAGGGGAGAGTGCGATGCAAGGAGACGAGGTTGGTGTACCTCTTCTGGACGTCTATCAACCTCGCTCGCTCTCCCTCCATCGACCTGATGACCTCGCGAAGGGATGCAATCTTGGAATCAATGGATGATATGTCGTTGGAGACAGTGGGTAAAATGGTGTGGCGGATGTGCGAGATCTCCTGGTCCGTCGCTGGGAGATTCGAGGTGCGAAGCCGCTCGAGGAGCAAAGAGCTCTGGTATTCCTCTTCGTGATGGAGACTCCGTCTGGGGAAAGCACCACAGTTGGTGCATTGTTCCTCCATTTTGAACGCAGGTCGGATCGAATAGCAAGAAATTTGCCACCTATAGAAATGGTAAGAAGGTATTCTGAAAGCGGTAAACTTTCCGCACGTATGAGACGGTACAGTTTCTCGCACTGTAGATGACTTTGGGCAAGCGCGTCCCGAGAGCCAATGACGCGACTGAAGATGGTGGTTCGGAAGAAACCTCTTTGTGATCGACATAAGTACATTGTAACATTGATACAAGTCAATACTAACAGCCTTCCTTATTAACATACAATAATGAAGTGTTATACATTTCAGATACAACAGACGTCGATAGCAAGATTATAACGACATATTCTAATACTACATAGCGACAAAAACAACTCAACAATCGGGGTGCGGCTCAACTACCTCTCCAGAAAACAAGTAATAGCTCGGCAACGTCGCTAGGAGCTTGCTTAAATACCACAACGCCTCCTCCCCTTTACCCCCATCACGGCGCACTATCTGGACAAACGTACCCTCCCAACCCCATGCCCACCTTTAACACCGCTGCAGTCTCATCCTCGACTAGGATCACGATATCATCTTTCCACGGGTTATGGGCGCCCGGCGATGAGTCTTCGTCTGCTGCCAGAACGTGTTCTTTGGAAGCCTCTTCAATGACGGGATGATTTACCCGAGCGTCAGGCCACGGACTGAGGACAACCTTCGAAAACTTGTGTGCAGCTCTGACGACGCCGCATCAGTGGGAGGCGCGATAGCCGCAATACGTCTCGTAGAGCTTTCGATAATGCCAGTGGTATGGGTGAGGGCGAGAATGGGAGCCGTCGGTCCAAGCAACGTAGAAAGGGTCTTGCCCTCGGGAAGTTTCCAATCCGTCGTTGGAACGCCCCAGCCACTGTCCTCTGTACCGACATTATCGTCAACTGCGTCCTTCACCGCAGCGATTTCTACATCGATGCTAACAAATTCGACTCCTTGCTCCTGGAGGGATTTCGCAAACGCATCCTCTTCCGGTGTGACTTTGGACGAGAAAGAAGCTGAGAGCGCGTTATGGAGAGCATCAGGAAGAGCCTTTGCAAGCTTGGAAGTCTGGAGCAGTTCAACAATGGCGAGATCCGCGACTTTGAGCGACTTTTTCAGCTCGTCCGCTCTGCCATCTAGGACATCGTTTTTGAGCAAGTAGATCAGGAAGAAGCGAACCAAGCGAGGAATTGTGAACAAGAAGCGATCGGAACTGACAAACCGTTAGGATAAGGAGAGGCGTAAAGCCAAAAGATACATACTAGATGAGGCTTTGGTCAAACATGTACGACGAAAGAAAGATGGTGGTCATCTTCTCCGGATTGTCGCAAAAGTCAAAGAGTTTCTCGTTCTTTTCGGAATCAGCAATCTGCAACAAATCCTGGATTTCCTCGTCGGATTGGACGACAGTGGGCGTTTTAGCATAGTTGGCATAAGGAGGACGAGGTTTGAGCGGTTTCTTGAGATTCTGACCGCGAAAGTCATCGCGCCTGATAACGTTCATCTCTTCATCAGAAAAGTCTGCTCCATCGTCCTCTTCGGGCGCGCCTTCGACGACTCTGTGCCAGATGGGCATATTCATGATGATACCAATGAAAATGAGGAACTATTCATGAGTGAGCATAAAGCGTATAAGTCTATACAGAAGCTTACTTGATCCCACTGCTCGCGAACAGTCATGGAGGCATTCGGATCGAATTCGCGCGGCCACATACGGTTCCTCGCAAAATCTAGAGCTGCAGAGCGGACGCGATCAGTTACGGGTATGTTTCTAACGGTAGCATCAGCCACTGCTCAGAGTAGAACGGAGATAGATGGTACGGATTATAGCCTCCCGGATGGATGTAGTCCTCGAGATCCTTCCACTCCTCGTGCCACTCCTTGCGTGGTCCGCTGGATTCCCAATTACGCGACATTCCACCACGTCCTCGTCCGCGTCCGCGTCCCCGTTGATGATTATCATATTTCGGCCTGTTCGAGTCGCTAGCCTGAGCCCAATTAGGTGCACTTTGTCCAGCACCATCAGCAGAGGATGCAGGCTGAACCTCGGAAGGAGTTTGGTCGATAGCCATGATGGTTGTTGAAGGAAAAGAAAGAAAAGGACTTGAACTCTGAAAGAAGCATACTAGAAAGAAGCAATGAATGATGGCTGAAAGGAAAGACTGCCTGACACGGTCCGGGTGCCGATTGGTCAGAATTTCTCGGACTGATTGGAGGATACAAACTAGGTTACAACAAATACGATTTTCATAAATCAACCATGCTTGGAAAAATATCAGGACGCTACGAATTCACTCAGATTCCGAATCATCAACAACAGCAGTACCGCCTCTTAATCTCTCAACATCCCCGTACGGGAACTTGTCCCTCATCCACCGCCCTTCAAGACAATCCACCCGACACAAGCCACTACCTGTTGCACTCGCCAACATCCCCGCACAACCCAGCCCATTCCCTGCATTCCACACCACGCGCTGTACCCCCACTTCCCGCGGCCACGCCCCCGTCTTACTTGTCGGCGCCAACTCCGTGGGCAAGAATCGCTCTAGCATGCGGAACTCCCCCGTCTTGCGACTGTAGTCAAGTTGATAGATTTTGTGTATCCAGAACGGAACAGAACCTCCTCGACGGGTAGATCGTAGCATGTTGGTAGTGCTGAGAGCGCCATCAGCGCATGCAACGGCGAGTTGAGGGTGCATATCAGACGTGCTTATGCACTACAAGACATAAGCGGCTAATAGAGACGAAGTAAAAAAGAATGTACCCAGACAGGTCCGCCAGGCTCCAACAGCGTATGCCCTCTTCCCAGCATACTAGGCGAGGCAGAATATGCCTTGACAATATTTTCGTGGTCGATGGTAATGGGCCCGCCAGCATACGGAGAGAAAATCATGGTGTTGATCACATCTGGCAGGAAAATCATTAGTTCATGGACGAGTAGAAAGACTTGCAGCACCTCTCGTGCGGTTCATGACGGAGCCCCGGCCTTCTCTGATATCTGTCATACATTCCATACCATCGTAGCCACCACTAGCAATGACTGTAGGATTCCCGTCCAGTCGAGGCGTCCCATCTGCTGAGCAAGGCGGCACCCTGATCCACGTTAGTGCCCTGATAGCGGACTGGTGGACTGGGACATAATGTGTTGGTAGAATGTCAACCACAGTAGATTTATCTACGACCGAATTAGAAGCGCCGAGCAAAAGCACGAAGATAGCGAACCTGGTGTGTATTCCTTGAGGGCTGCACCAATGTTGTATACGACAATAACGCCGTTCGTAGTGCCGATGGCGACGACATCGCTGTTCGCCCAGTCAAAGGACCAGCAGGCAGTTTCCACCATCTCGATGCGAATGATGGGGTCTGCAATATGTACTGCCAACAAAATGAGATACAACTGCTTGTTAAGACAATCTTAACGCACTGAACGATGGCCCGACGCGTCTCGCGGACAATCGGGGGATTCATAGACAGAGAATGTCCCGTCTTCAAGGTTCCACCCAGAAAACCAAGTCGTTTTGAAGTCTAAACGTCGTCAGTGCGACAGAGATTAAAAACAGCATAGCAACTGACCTTGTCGTGCGAAGGCAAAGGGCACCATTTCAAGTCATTGCAGGCCCAGATTCAATACAGAGGACGTCTCACAGCATACCAGACGCGTCGCATGCCCATATTTGAATAGACCCAAAGCAGGGCGGGGTGCTCTGACACCGACGTCTGGCGAATGATTCTTGGTCGGAAAGGCGCAACGGCAAGGTATTGTGTATATTGCGGCCTATGGATCCTTGAAGTCCGAATCAATCCTACGAGCAAGAGTCTAACCTGCACGGGCGGAAGGATGGATAGGGCACCAGTCAAGGCCCCATACGGGAGCACCAGGGTTGAAGATATGCGCTTTACTTTCCGGTATAAAGTCGGCTAGTGATGGGTAAGACTAGTGGGTGTAGTGAGACAAGAGAACATACAATTCTTTCGAGACCCAAATCTTGAGAATTGTACACTTGTCTGGTTATCGTGGGGTCCGAGAAAACACGTTACAGGAGTAGGTGGGTTTAGTGTCCCATCGTCAGCCGCGAGTACGTCTGAGGG
>JADNYV010000821.1:0-14983 GCA_015501055.1 Mucidula mucida
CTCATGCTTATCCCCGATCACCAAAAGGCTCAATGGCCACTCCTATATCTTACTCTGTCCACTGTACAATACTCTATATCTCTTGCACACCTACAAGCTGTTACCTAAGTACTATGGGTGGTCTGGTCCTTTCCGGATGGACTGAATAATTGCAGCTAGTCACCAGACCGACGATGCGTCGCATGCCCAGGGTAACCAATGTCTACTGTATGAGTAAATCTTGATATAGTAGTTAGTCGTAGTAGAGTATCAGTAGGTAGTGTATTAAGCTTTGCTCATGCAGTAGGCAGAGGTTACCTGGTAGTCAGCCGAGCAACATGGGCCTGGCCAGCTCGAGAGTCTCCTGATGGGCATGTAGGACTGACTGAGGCTCTACACTCGACTACTGTGAAAGTTCAGTCTGTTAACAGGGGAGGACAGCACCTTTTTGCTATGTTGGCGTGCTCCTACCTGACTGCGTTTGAGATTTCTGGAGAAAGTACCAGGAATCAGCAAGTAGAGTCAGCCGTCATATATCCTTCAGCGGAAAGTACTGTTCATCTTCATTACAGCCCAGCGGTCTCTGAAGCAGCGACCCACCAGGGGTTCACATGCCTCTCTTCCACTTTGAAGAAATCCTTCTCGCGCCGATACCCGTCACGACTAGGCTTCGCGCGCGAACTCGCGCGTGCACGTTCGAAGTGTTTGGTCGATCATTTCTTGATCGGCTCGGAGATATCCACCGCGCCCCTCTGTAAACGATCACCTTAATCTTCACCAGCAACCACCATCACAAAATGGGCGCCTCCGAAATTCCTCCCGAAATTATAGAAGCTATACTAGACGCAACCAAGCCGGACTCTCTCAACCTCGACGTCGGTACCCTCGCTTCCGCTTCTCTCATTAACATCCCCTGGCACATCATCAGTAGGCACATGCTCTTTGGTACCGTGTACATCCGCCCGGAAACCGTCTTGAGATTCGTAGATCTCTTTGCTTTACCAAAGGTCACTCTACCGGATTTTGTACGGGCTCTGGTAATCCAGAGGAAACAACAGCCGGACACAGGCCACGTAGACTGCGAGATCCTAGATCAGCTCGCGCCTGTCACCACCAAACTCCCACACCTGCGCACACTCCGTCTGTATAATATAGACTGGTCTGCGCGCAAGTCCATTGCGTATGACTCTTTGCGACCTTATCATAGCGTAACCGCGCTCGAGCTGTACCACACCAAGCTCTCGGATTTAGCCCAGCTGGTCGATGTCATTTCCCTATTCCCTGTCTTGGAGGAACTGACTTTCATCTACCTCACAATGATCACCAACATGAACGCACTGCCCTCCGACGCGGCCCTCCATGGTCGAGGGGTGCCCGTGACGCTGCGCCGTTTCACACTTGTTGGGCCACGCGTAAGTGTAATTGAGTCGGTCATGGAATGGATATCGGGTACTCTGGACGGCGTGGATATCCCGCTGGAGTACTTGAAGCTTGGTGGAACAGGGTTCAGAGCTACGAAGTCGGTGAGGAGGTTACTGCAAGGTGCTGGATCACATCTCCGTGAGCTCGTTCTACATCCGACATCGGGGCCCTTCTACCCTGGGTGGAATAATCCAGGTGAGCGTGGCATCTTACTGTGCAGATAACTCGCATATATATACTATTGAACGGCTTTTAGACGTCGCTCCTACGTTATTAGACTTGAGCGCTAACGACCAGTTGCGCATCATCTCTTTTGAAGGCGCTATGCAACCAATCTTCTGTGACGCCATGCTCCAGATTCTCTCACAAGTAACGTCATTGTCGCTTGAGGAAGTATCGATACCATCCGTTGTACCTGCTGCCTCAAAGTGGGGTAAGACGATAGAGGCGTTGCGAGAACGTCCGTCATTCGTCAATTTAACGAAATTCACTACCAACCGGGTATGGTCATTTTCACTCTTATGTACACATCCTTACCTCATTTACAAAACAGAATCCTATAAAAGACTTTGACTGGCCTCGCGAGTATTGACTGGTTAGTTAACGGATACCTCCGAAGAGGCCGCACATACGAGCCTCGAGATAGCCAGTATAGTATCCCAAACTGCCAGAACGACGAGCGGATGTACTAGGCGCTCAGGGCACGCCTTCAAGCGCGCGCTCAAGAGTTGCGCGTTTGTGGCGGGACGGGACGTTTAGCAGCGAGCCGACTTCAAACTCTTTGCTCTTCTAGAGCTCTCTTAGTTGTGGCTAGTAGTGATGCCATTCCCCCCTTCCGTGACGAGAGGCGGAACGGCGAACCCTGTTCTCGTTTATCCAAATGATTGTCTGTTACGTTTTGTCATTGAATTAGATGGACTTTCGTGTTGACAATTAGAGTCGAGGAATGAATACTCACCAAACGTGGAAATGGTGATAGCTTCTTGAGGTCCTTACGCAGCCTCGAACTTTCCAGCTCGACCAAGCCGTGTCTTCTCCATAGGGAAAAATACCCAAGGCATACTGTAGGGTTCAGTGGGGTGTAAGTAAGATCACCCCATTCACTGTCTCGCAAAATCAGGCCTCAGTCAAAATGACACATAAGTAATACATTCGCTCCGGAATCTTACAATTACTCAGGCTGGAGAGATTTCAAAAACACCAGAATAATCCGCCGCCACCCCGAGATAGTAGCACTTCAAGTGGATGCAAAAAAAAGTCTCTGAGATCAGGATCTGAATTTGTAGAAAGGCTTTGTTCTAGTAGGACAAGTGGCCTCGAAATCGGTGAAGTCTGGCCTTTTGAAGCTTCAAGCTTCAACGTTCAGGCAAGAGGCTTCTACCAAAAAAAAAATAGAATAATACACACGCTTTCTCTTATGAGGCGTCAAGCCGATAGAACAAGTGGCCACGAAATGAAGAGGGTAAGGTCCGTCCCAAGCAAACCACACTCGTATGAGTCGTATCAAGCATGCGCTTCAACGTTCAACCCTTACCTCCACTACCTCTCATCCCTTGTAAATGGAATAACGTCATGGCTATCCTATTAGTTGCGTCAATCACCTACTTTGACGACAAAAAAGCCACCCTCAGACACTGGAGCGACATCAATGCCCCCGAATACCACACTACCATCAGCGAAGACTTGTACGTCCTCCGCCTGCCTGGCGCCAAAAGAAGACACAGATGGATAGACGCGGATGGTATCGTGTCTATCTGGTGGCTCAGGCGCAATTCGGACTCTCAGGTGTGTTCGCGTCTCTTTCTAATCATCTCTGAGTCAACAGTTATTCGGTGATAGGAAATCCAAAATCTCCATAATCACTCGGAACAGCTCAAGAATTATGTAAACCCCAAGGAGGGATCAAAGCAATTCCAGGCGTTATTTCTTTGTAAGATGTACGTTGTACTTTCTTGCTAACGCGTTCTTGCTTTTTCAATGGAGCTTTAGCAAATCGATAATGATTTTGGAAGAGTTCGTTGCAAACTCTCTCTCCTCCCACACGGCGTCGACGTTCACGATTTACCAGGAAGGACGTGGCCGCCCCCAGTTGCGTGCCAACGACACGCGAAAAGGTACGTGTTCGTCGCGTGCAAACCGCGTGTGAAGGACCTCAAGAAGCACTATGTAGCCCTCTTCAACAGAGACAGCACGATTCCACTCTTCACTCAAAACCTCGCCCACCCATCTCAAGTCTACTTCATCAAATAGCACCATGACAGGCGACTCCGATCAACGAGAAGAGGGTGAAATCCCCGCCACTCCACCGCCACCTCCCAAGCGACGGCGCCCTCTCGCCATGGACGTGGGAAGTGACTTTGACCTCCCCGCAACTACTCGGCAGGAGTCGAGTTCGTAATTTCTTCGTCAGTGTACTCTGTATACTCACAAACGTCCGATGTAGCACTCCAAGCGCGCATAAATGAATTGGAAGCCGAACTCGCTGCTGAGCGCCACAGACGTGAAGACTGTGAACGCGCGCTTGAAGACATTCGCCGGGAATGCCGACACCCGTTCGTTGTTCCGGCAATCTTCGATGCTGTCCTGGCTGTCTCGAAGCTCACGAACAAGCTTCAAAATTGATCATCGGTTCCTCTGTTGGCTTCACCGACACGATGATAACACGCGGTAAACGTGCAGTCATGGACCAGGAATGCAGAGGGACACGTCATGGTGCTACCCTTTGTGTCCGCTGACTAGCGGGCTTTCCATCAACGTCTACTATATTTTCTTTACTTTAGAGCCCACTTGTCCTACCGGACATGACGGTTGATTGACCGTTGACGTATAACCGGATGTCTTTTTTTGCATCTCTCAGCAACTCAGATTTACAGGAAATCAGCATGTGTTGTCTGGCCCTTGAGAACCTTCGGTCTGTAAAAGGGAGTGGTAGGTGCATGTAGATGTGTCACACCGAATGCAGGCAATGATGGTGCCGCTATCCTTTGTCCTGGCCTCACCGTGTTCTTCTTTTTCGTTGGTTACTCGCTGTCCGGTATCATGATTCCTGACTCTTTTCAGATGCTACCACTCTGAAAACTCTGAGTGGGCTCCTAAGTACGTGGTTGAAACCAGTGGTGAACTTAATGACCCATTCCCGTCAACTATTTGAGGGTGCTTGTCCGAACGGAATAGCCCCTCATAATGAACATTCATCGATTTTTTTGCACTCAAAGTCGATTTGTCACTCCAGAATCAAGGTACTATCATCAAAAGGCAGCCTGATCATTGATGGTCGATCGCGAACATCTTGCCGGCTCGCCCAGCGGCCAGAAAATCTGATGTTCTTCTTTCTGATACATGACGGAATACTTAAGTATCAATACTCTCTTGACGAGGCCGAAGCATGGCAGCGAATACAACGATCGACATGGTACACAGCTGGTGTGCAACCATTTACAGCGTGCCCAGTTCTGTCACAGCGGACGCTGGAAGGCCACAAAATGATTTGAAAATGGGGCCCATACATAGGCGATTTGAGAAGTGGCGGATATCGCATCATGGGCGCGTTTGAACCTTTCAATCTAGCCTTGCCGCACAACTTGTGGACAAGGCTTGTCAAAATTCTGCGATACTTATGGTCAACCCCTGGACACGCTTCAGTACCATCAAAAAGATTCCCCAGGCAGTCGCAAGAACGCATCAGAGGGCCACGTCTGCAGTATGTGTCGAAGTGCAATCTGGCAGTCCGCGCCAGACCGCCTGCCAGAATTATCAGAATAGCCTCGGATTTAAAAGTCGTCAAGGCCTCGTACTGACCACCAAAACGCTCCTACTGCGGAAGCCAATCTTCTGGTTATGTGTCTTCCTGGAGCCAACCTGAAGAAGGAACATGGGCGGAACACAACTCATGAGGCGTGTTGCCGATAGGACTGGCAGTGGCCTTGATTAACATTCAAATCGAACAGCATAAGTAAGCTGTATGACTTCCAACATCCCCTTGGCCCATGCAACCAACTAAAACATAACACTTACTAGTTGATTCATGAAGTCAATGCAAAAGATGACATGAATGTCTGAGTCAAGTTATTGAGGCGCTTTTTCGTAAGGACATATGTCTCGGTAAGTTAGAGGCACAGTAGTGTTAAGCCAAGGTTCAATAACGAGGAGCGCACCAGTTGTTGCAGTATTGGACAGCGGATCATATAGTATACTTTGAGAGGTTAGCGAACCAACGTACTCCAGGGGCCGGCTGTTGGTGGCGCGCATGAACAGCAGGAGGCGGAGCTAATCATTTAGGATCAGACGAGAATACACCTATCACTGCAGCATGTAAGTAGACCTAAAGATGGGCGGTAAGGTTTTAAGGAACATCGGGAAGACCGGCACGGAGACCAATTTTTTCCTTCTCCCGTCATCTTCGTTTCTGGGATAGTATTAGCGGACACTCAATCGATAACTGCGCGTCTCGCCTTCGGTGCGTGCAGGACATGCATACTTCGTTGTCTTCGCCATGATATATTCGCGCCGGTCAGGTTACTCGCACGGGCCTTCCACTGTCCAGTTTCGCGGTATGACGAGCAATTTGCAGCAAGCTGCGTTATCGCACTGGGCTGCTGAGATATTGACCAACGCGACGATCCCTTGATCATCTATCATCTGCTCCACATCCCTTGTTCTGTCGTTTCTTGAGGATATACCTGACCTCGGTTTCGAATTTGCTGCTTCGTCTGGAAGAACGATAATTTGCCAGGTATATTTGCAGCTCAGGTAGTCGGGTCGGTCCTTGCAGCAGGTAGAAACTCTTGGGTTCCTGATGACACACGGTTACCTAGCGGTTGGCGCCACGGCGTTTATGCGTTAGAGCCCGTTGCGGTATCTAGTCTCTTTCTTCCGATAGTCATCCTCGCCTGTCCCGTTTATCGACGTCTTATAGCGAAGAGAACCGAATCCGCAGATCCTCAATTTGTCCAAGCGTCATCACGGTCATATGACTTTATCGTTCGCCGCCACAATGGAGTACTGCTCGAGTCTTAGTACCTCATTCACTGGAATACCGCACCATGCTGAGCATATGTGGTCATTGACTTTAGGATTCTCCTCAAGCTTCATGAAGGTGATTTCGATTTCTGTCATCATTATCAATTATCTGAAAGCTTGGATGTATTAGATATCAATACAAAAATAATGTCGAAGCTAGGACACATTGTGCCGTGGGTTGTTAGAGACTTCGTTCACCACACTTTGGGAAGTCTGCGCGAAATTAGGCAGCGCTGATACGATTTTCAACTGACTGTGTAAGTCTCGTGGTCCACTATTTCCTAATCGGACTAACAATGGCACGTCCACAGTTGTCAAATGCGGTAATTGGCCTCTAGGGTCATCCTTTGTGTAATCGGGTATATAGAGCAGTCATGTGTCGCGTCCACTCTCACTCTGACCCAACTCAAGGAACCATCCTCAGACAAAGTCTCCCATTTGTACAATCACCCCCATCGAAACCAAGTGACACTCGAATGGCGTCCAGACAACGAGGTCGCAAGGTATTTAATCATTGTGCTCTACTTCATTGTATATTGTCTGACCTGGCTCAGACGACGCCCAGGCAGCCGTTCCGTGATATCACAAACGCTCTCCCCGCTGAACTTCAAACGCAAATAAAGACCTATCGACAACAACTCAGGAACTCATCCTCGATATATCACGAACTACTCACGAGGAAGTTGCTGACTACTCGTGACGAGCATAGCATCCGCTTTCTCGATATTGTCTTCAGCAACATACTCAATGATCTCAAACGGACGAACGAAGATATGAAGTTGAGTGGCCTCCAAACTCTCTACGATGAGTTTTCGGTAGCCGCGGAGCAATTGGGAAAGCTATGGGCCTTGAGCAGGTGGAACCTGCTACCACCAGAAATCATCTCCCACATCCTCTCCTTCCTCACGCCAGAACCCTACGACGTTCTCGCACCCAGTCCGATCGCTGTCGCGCTAGTCAAAAAGAGTTGGCGAAATGCTGCGTTGCACTCCCCCAACCTCTGGACGCGCCTCATTATAACAAATGAACCCACAAACCCGCGCACGCTGAATTACAAATGCGCGCTGCGGGTGACGAAGGCACTCAAGCTCTCAGGCTCAGAGCCCCTCGTAATACGCCTGGAATTCCCTTTCTTCAACGATCCAGACATGGAGTCCGTTTGGGCCACGCAAATTGTCATTGCGGTCGTCGGTGAACACAAGCGATGGGCCAAGGCGGCGATTTCGTTGACGCCTGACCATATGGCTTTACTTAACAAGCTGAAAGGAGACCACCTCGGGATAGTGCAAAAGCTCTCGCTTATGGTGAACATTGCCCCAGGGGACGCGGAACGAGAGCTGGATGGCGTTCGTGCGCTCAGAGCGAGTTTGTTACCCCAACTGGGAAACATACCGTTCAAAGGCCTTGAGCCTCTGGCGTCTTTTTCCACAGGCGAGATAGTTGATGATAGTGTTGGTGAGATGACGGTCGAGGAAGGCGCCGATCTTCATCGCTTTACTCTCCCAAAGCTACAGCACGTCCATATTGTGCGGAAGGGTAATCCTGCAGGTTACAAAACTGTGGGGGACCGCACACCCTCGACATTACAGCTCTCCTCCGTTCACTCGCTTGTCAAACGTTCCTCGTCCTGCACAGTCAGGTCTCTCTCGCTCACAAACCCTGTGCTGAGCATAGAGTTTTTGATGGGTATCGACGAAGCATTTCCTGGCTTGCGTACTCTTCGAATCAAGATGAAGGGCGCCTACGACCCCCGCATTCTTAACGTCTTGCCAGTCTTGGCAAATACGGACTGGCTGTCGTCTTTGACAACGTTGGCGCTTTGGATACAAAGCACCGATAAGAATGATTATCGGGACACCCGGGACAAATGTTTGACGGAGGCCTTTTTGCAGGTGCTCAGGAGTCGTGCAGGGAAAGGGGGAAAGTTGAGGGAGTTGGCGCTGTTCCCAGATGCGAGCATGCTGATGAATAAGGATGTGCTAAAGAAGTTGAAGGCGTTGAAGAGTGTGAAGGTTACACAGCTTGAGGAATTTTGTGAATGAAGATCTCATCTGATTGAACACAGCTTGTACAAACTTGTATATATATTAGAACGTATCTATCTTATTGTATCGTATTTGACAATCTTCCGCCGAACCACGTGATCCCATTCTTCCTTCTCTGCAACCACGTGGAACTTTGCAGGTATCACTCACGCGCCAAAAGTTGGCTAACGGCATGCTATGTCGATATCAATGGCGCCGGAAAATAGCTGCGATACGGCATCCTCAGAGAATATCTTATAGCACAAGGAGCCCGAGCGATGAAGACATGGAACAGCGGCAGAAAAGGCAAATTCACGCCTTGAAAACATGGCGTTCCCAAATCCGGCTCTTGTTCGACATGCCAGGTTGGGAATCACCACCGCCGCGTCTTCTGTGGGTTGGTGGGCGCCTTGCCGTCCCAGCAGCAGGCGCCATACACGACTGTCTGCGCGCCACGACACTCAAACCTTCGCGCGCACACCAAGCGTTCAACATCATCTCTGGGCTTCGGATCCTTCGCTCTAACAATGAGGTACGCGGCCAGGCGCACCTAGTTGATCTTAAACCTCAAACGCGCTGGCGCGTCACTGAGATGTTAGTTGAGTTGGCGATAACTCAAAAGCACAAGTACCAGGGTGCTACGCAGAAGGGTGAGCTGCAGAGAAATGGATGGTTGGAGAGGGCGCTTACGCTGGTGAAGAGGGAAGCTTTCACGGTATATAAAGCAGAAGAGTTTGTGAGGAAGCTGGTGGGAGAAGGGAAAGAGTTCATGGCAGCTTTGGTTCTTGTCGAGGCGTTATGTCGGTACAGGGACTCTGTGTTGCCACTGCAAGGCGCGTTTGGCGCACTATTGCTTCGCGCAACAGCGCCGGCCTTGGGACCTGAAACCGCCTCCAGGCAGCAGGCTCTCTTGACAATATGCCACCTCACGTCGTACCTACAAAAGGTGGGGTTCCCTCATGGCTGGAACACGAGCGCCCTCATCGACGCCGTATGGACACTCCGAGGGAACACGGATCTAGTATGGATCGTTGACCCCAGAACGAGCGTTCAAACCTCTGAACAAGTGAGTGTCCGTTGGCACATGCTCACCACCCTATGCCGTCTCGAGGACGAAACCCACTTGTTAACCATCTCCCCATCGACCACTTTGTACCTCTCCCTCCTCATTGATCTCCTCGACACCCGACCCCCTCCGTCGAACACGACGGCGTACCCCACCAGCTTCTCTGCGAAGCCCGAGGGCTTTTCAGTCGCGCTCGAGGCCGAAAAGTTATGGAAGAAGTGCCTCTTCGCGAATTTGGAGAGCACCCGAGATCCGAAATTGTTGGCCGTCTGGATTGCCCAAATTCGTGCGCGCTTTACTCGGCCGTCTACACGCAAGTTGTTCGATGATATTGTTGGGCGTGTAAAGCCTTTGCTCGATGCAGTACATAAAGGAGACCTTCCTGCGGCGTCATTAGTTATCTCCAGCCCAGAGGAATGATACGCCCACGACGCATCATAGACGGCAGAGGGCGATTAGAGCTCATCCGGACTGAAGAGTTGGGTAGAGTCATGCGATGTCATTTGGACTTAAGGTGCTGAACATCATGTTGAATTATTCGTGTACTTAAGAAATGCTAGTCAGCTTTCTCGTCCTCATGCACTCTAACGCAGTACACATTGAAACTTTATTTTTCGTCGCAACGAACTCTTTTTGAAAAGGGCTCGAACGAAGATGCAAGACATTTAATAAGCGGGGGGTGGTTTATTGTGGAAGGTCTGTTGTATAGGAATCGTTAGGAATTAAATCTTCAGCATTTTCGAGAATGCATTGCATCAAGCAAGCTCGTGGTTAGTGCGCACGGAACTTTCTGGGGGAGGTTCTGCACACCAACCTCAGTAGTAGTCACCTGAAACTCGTCCAAGTTGAACCATTCCTACGATTTCATGCGACAGTCTTGCCGGACGCGTACGCTTTGTCACCTCACAGCGGCCTGGGACGGGGAGTCGCCCTTCTTCGCTTGAGGTTTTTCTCATTAATGGAGAAGAAGACACGGTTCCAATGTCATAACGAGGAACGTGAGTTCGTAACTACTGACGTCTTCCCGTACCGATATAAATGATAGGTGTTGTGCTTGCTGATGTACCCTTCACCACTACCATCATCATGAGCGTACGCGACGACATCTCGACGAGTTCTCTCCCTTCTCCCAGTCTGGACCCTTCGCGCTTCGGGTCCCCCTCTATTTTGTTTGACGTCTCAAAGTTGTTGCCCGAGGAGAAATCGGCTGGAGCGGTAAGTTATACCGACTCTAACTCATCCTGCTCCTGAACCTCCTGTAGATACGTCGAATGGGAAGGGCCGTATAAAACTGATTTTGTGCGCCACACTTCGGCGGTCGGCAGGAAAGGACCATTAGCGCCGCTGGTGATATATTTGACTTACAGCATAGCCTCACAGAGGTGAGTTTTAGTTCTATCACCATCATGGATGATGTCAAAATTGAACATTCATCGTTGAGCCTACAAATGTTGCGCTGGGTGCGTAACACTTTATGTGGGCCACATTTCGGCGGCCGGCAGGAATGAAGAAGCAATCAGCGCCGCTGCTGCTATAATACACTTGCCGTAAGTCTCATTGTTCTCCGATTACTATTTTGGGAGTGACAATGGCACGTCCACAGCGGTCACATGCGAACTTGCCTCTAGGGTCATCCTTTGTGTACTCGTGTATATAAAGCAGTCACGGGTTGTGTCGCGTCCATTGTAGACTCTCACTCATCCCACCATCCTCAATCAAAGCCCCCAATCGAACAACCTCCTCGTCGAACAAAGTCCTCTGGCACTCAGAAATGGCGCCCAAACACAAAGCTCGCAAGGTATTTCTTTACTGTGCTCTCTTCCGCTATTGTTTGTTCTCTGACTTGGCTTAGGTGCCCAGGAAGTCGCTGCGAGATGTCACCAATAACATCCCGGATGTCCTTCAAACGCGAATAGAAGTCTTTCAAAAGATGGTCCACAACCCCCACTCCCTTTACAATCAACATCTGGTCAGGACATCACTCACGACTCCGGATACGAAGAATATTCGCTTTCTTATCGACACGTTCAAAGGTATCATCGAGGACATTGATGCCCTCAATTGGAGAGACGAACAACTCAAAACTTCCTTCGAGGAATTCTCGGAGGGCGTGGCGAAATTGGAGAACCTGTGGAAGCTCTGTGGGTCGAACAAGCTCTCTAAAGAGATCGTCCACAGAATGCTGTTCTTCCTCGCTCCAGAGCCTTACAATGTCCTCGAACCCCGCGCGACAGGTCCATTTGCCGTTGCGCAAGTAAACAAACTGTGGCAGCATGCTGCGCTGAAATCCCCCCACCTCTGGTCACGGCTCCTTATTAGCAATCCCAAGCTGCTGAACAAGAACTGCGTTGTGTGGGTGAAGGAGACTCTTGAGCGCTCATGCGGAGTGCCCCTCGATATCGAGCTGTCATTCCCCTCCTTCAATCGTCCAGATCGAGAATCATTTGGGCCAAAGAGATCGTCCTAGCCCTCATCCACCAGGCCAACGATGGGACGAGGTGAAGATATCGCTGATGCCGACGCAAATGGTAGAGTTGTCGGGTCTGAAGGCATACGATCTCAAGATGCTAAGAGACCTCGCGCTCACCACACAGCCTGTCCGGGCGACGTGGAACCAGGATGGGATGCCCTCCGCGCGCTGGAAGAGGGCTTACGACCGCGACTGCGACTTACAGGTTTTGAACCTCTCTCGTCGTTAGCCGAAGGTCAAATTGTCGATAAGACTGTCGACGCCTTGACTGTCAAAGAGGGCGCTCTACTCAAGCCCTTCACTCTCCCCAACCTGCGTCATGTGCACATTGTGCGCAAAGACAGCCCCGCTGGCCACATATGCATACAGCGGCCTTCTCCTTCGGAAGCCCAGCTCTCCTCCGATGTCGGTTCGCTGGTCAGACGTTCCCCCAAGAACACAGTCACATCCATCTCGTTCACCAACCCCGTGCTCAGCACCAAGCTCTTAGTGAATCTCAACAAGGAGTTTCCTGGGCTGAAAACCCTCCGGATAAAGATAGACGGCATCTATGATGTTCGCTTTATCAAGATCCTCACACATCTGAAAAGACGGATGGCTGCCGTCTCTGGAAACGTTGTCGCTGTGGGTTCAACGCAGCGATGACTACCGGGACAGATTTTTCACGGACGCGTTTGTCGATGCGCTGAAGAATCGTTCAAAGGGGAATCGGGAAAGTTCAAGTGTTTGCAGCTGTACCCGGACGCGAGCAAGTTGATGGAAAAAAATGTCTTGATCGCATTGAAGAAACTGAAGAAGCAGGGCGTGGATGTTACACGCCTTGAGGAGTTCTCGTAGAGACTTGATTATTGTATATCATTGTGACTTGTATATATTCTGTACACTATATTCTTTGAACCCAGTCCTAGTAGCTTGTGTATTGGAATCTCTAACATGAACTATACAAACTCTCGCTGTATTTGGATTGTGTCGGCACTTGCAGAGCATTGAAAGCGTCTCCAAGTGAGTGTAGAGGTCACCGAACCAGCGACCGTGGGCTGCGAAAACTGTTATATTACGGTCGTCAAACACCTACAGTGCGAGAGGGACACAATTCGAATGCGTGATGATGCAAGGAAAGACAAAGGACAAGATACCGACATCGCAAGAGTTGAAGCCCTTGAATACTGTTCGAAACGAACCGCGTTGAGAGTCGTCCCAGAACTTAAATGCGACGCAGCTTCAAAAATGACCGGGCGGTGTGATCAATATCTTGACATATGTCTGCGCGGCTGCGCCACGCTGCCCTGCCGTTTGCGATGGACTGTTTCCACGTCCGACATAGAACTCGAGTAATGATAGCCTAGGAAAATAGGACTGCGCGATGTCGGCCTTGCTCACCTTGTTTCCTGTAACATTTGGCTAGATGTTGCCAATTGGAGGAGAACGTTATGCTAGCGCGAGTCTCCCCAATGGGATAGGACTCTAGGGTTATGCGTGGCTTACTTCGCGCGAACTTCACTGGAGTAAGAGAGCGTCTGGTACGGTGGCGCAATGACCAGTTGCCGTGACAGCCAGCACAGTAACGGTCACAAGAGAATCAAGTTGAACTGTCATCATCGATTTATGCCCGACGTATCTGCCTCGTTCGCATGCGACATTCTCAGGCGGGACAACGTCCTCTCACTTCACCACGGCTCGCGACGGGGGTCCCCGTCATTTCTGCTTTAGGTTTTTCCCATTACGGGAGAAGAAGACCCCGAGTCGGTCCCAATGTCAAGATTCAATAACTCACGGGGACTTGAGTTCGTAAATACTGACGTCTATCTCCAATACCGATATAAATGCTAGATATGGTGCTCAATGATAGCTCTGTGCTCTTCTGCCATCACCACTACCACTGTCATGAGCGTGCGCGACGACATCTCGACGAGTTCCCTTCCTTCTCCCAGTCTGGACTCTTCGCGCTTCAGGTCCCCCTCTATTTCGTTTGACGTCTCAAAGTTGTGGCCCGAGGAGAAATCGGCTGGAGCGGGTAAGTTGTACCAACTCTAGCTCTTCCTGATCCTGAACCTCATGTAGATACGTCGAATGGGAAGGGGCGTATACCACTGAATTTTGTACGCCACACTTCGGCGGTCGGCAGGAAAGAAGAAACTCTCAGCGCTGCGGCTGCTCTATTTGATTGAGCCGTACTTCCCATTGTCCTCCGCTTCCTAATTGGGACTAACAATGGCACGTCCACAGTGGTCAAATGCGGTCACTTGCCTCTAGGGTCATCCTTTGTGTACTCGTGTATATATGGCAAGTCACGGGTTGTGTCGCGTCGAGTGTAGACTTTTATTCATTCCACCATCTTCGAACAAAACACCCACAAACTCCTCGTCGAACCAAGTCCTAGCTGTTATTTAAGTCGAGTCGGTGAATCAGGATGTACATGGTCTTTTCAAATGAGAAATAAATATGAACGAGGACGAGTACTTATCCGTTCGTGCCGTCTGCACGTGCGTGCAACATTTTTGGTAGCAGCGCCATCCGAGTCGGTGATCTCCCGCCGTGCATGTTGTTGGATTGACGCGCCTTCTGTCGGGCACTAACAGATGGTCGATGTGGGTTCATTCTAAGGATAACAAAGTCTCATTCTGTAATGTGTTAACAGTGTCTAAGGTTCTAGAAACTTTGCATCTGGTCAATCGTGCTTATTATTCCCGCCACCCTTCCGATCACCAAAAGCTCTGAAGCTCGATAACCACTCCTATATCATACTCTGTCTACTGTACAATACTCAATATCCCTTGCACACCTATAAATCCTGACCTAAGTACTATGGGTGGTCTGATCCTTTCTGGATAGACTGAATGATTGCACCTAGTCACCAGACCGACGATGTCGCATGCCCAAGGAACCGATGCCTACTATCTGAGTAAGTCTTGATATAGTAGTTAGTCATAGTATAGTACCAGTAGGTAGTGTATTAAGCCTTGCTCATTAGTAGGCAGAGGTTACCTGGTAGTCAGCTGAGCA